>JAASFT010001063.1:0-10189 GCA_023333885.1 Globisporangium parvum
GAGCACACGGCACAGAGATCCTGGAGCTGCTCGGCAATGACGTCCACCACTGGTTTGACAACCAGGAGCGTCACGACAGAGACGACGAAGCGTGAAGACGCCATGACCTGACCCCAGGATGGCGCACTGAGTAGATGTATGCCCCTAGGCGAGACCTGGTCTCGCTCGACCTCATGTCGGACCCTCTTCGGAGACGAAGCATGAGGAATGGCTATTGTGGCTCGTTAATCGCTGCCGAATACACCTCACCAACAACAAAACAACAACATGGACACATGGACAGCCATTGCGAGACACTCTGCTCTGCTCGGCCATGCTGCATGCGCGGACTCAGCAACGCGCGACTCCCGCGCGGATGAGTACTGCTGCTTCCTGAGGTCCTCGCAATGTCTCCACGCCAGCCAAGCCATTTGGGTGTTGCGGTCTGCGACTGCGAGTCGTCGTCGCAGTCGCCGAGCGCGAGACACCGAGCGATGTCAGCCATGTTTACTGTCGCCCATGTGTGGACGAGAGCGTTCCCGCCTCCAGGTCCACGAGATTAAGGTGTGCTGCCACTTTGCGGTCGCGCGCGCGCACATCGACTGCGAACGCTCTGCCCCACGCTATTGCACACGCGCCAACGCACGAAAGAGGGCTCGCCGAGATGCGCTCGACATGAACTGCTGCAACAGGTGCTGCATCTGGTTGTAGTGGCGCGCGCAGTGGATCGGCTCGCGTCGTGCCTGCTCGCTCCGGTCCTCATGTGGAGCAAGAGCGCACGAAGAAGCTGTTGGTGCGAGACTTGGACCCGGCGCGCGGCATAGAGATCGTGCTGCGGTGCGAGTCGAATGAGGTCGGCCCGGCGAGTTGCTACGCATTCGTCCTGCGCCACTCGACGTGCCGTCGCTTGTTCTTCTCTCTCGCGGCTGCTGCGATCGGCAAACGCGGTGCTACAGTCACGGCAAGTCAAAGAGCACACGCACACACGCCGAGCTACGTTTCGAGACCGTGTCCACGCGTAGACGCCCCTTTGCCTGGAGCACTGTTCGCAGTACCAAGAGTCAGACGCTTCTGGGTCGTTGACACTGTGGATGGATGGATGGATGGATCGGATGCCGGAGCAGCGTCGGCTCGTGCGGAGCTCGTCGATGTAAATGGCGCTCGCTCGCTCAGCAAGCGCCATCGCCATTCCGAGGACATGTGCCTTCGGGAGTCCTCGCTCCCCCTTGTGGTGCTCCGATCGCCATTGGCGACAGACACATGCGCACTCGCCCTGAGCTAACACTGCGCGTCGCGCGATCGAGTCGAGCACACATCTCGGAGCACATGCACCACCAGTGCCTCGCACTCGTGAACTCTTTCACTCCATCGCTTCGTCATGGGCTCTCGCAGTCCGCACTACTTCAGGTGTGCGAGAGAGCACGCTCACGACATGGTCAACTGCAACGACAAGGCGCACGCCAACAGGATCGAGACGCAAGCCTCGACTGTGTGATTCACACGCGCGCAAAGAGCTCACAGCCTCGACGACTGCTGCTACCAGAGCGCTTACGCTACAATGGCGCTCAGGTACACTGCGACGCCCATGGCAACAGCAGCAGCAGCAGCATTGAGTGAGTGAGTGTTTGCACTTGACTTGGGCGTTGGTGCAGGCGTTGTCGCTGGAGTCGCGACGCTGTTCTTGTCAGTCGCCTTCGAACCGACTTGCGCGTCGCTCTTGTCCGTGCTGTTGTTACCAGCACCACCAGCGCCAGTGCCAGTGCCAGTGGCACCGCCAGTTGATCCGCTGCCAGTCGAGCCCTTGGCGCGGCACTCGCCCTGACTCGCAACGACCAGACTCGGCGCGCTGCGGCACTTGGCCATTCGAAGCTCGCAGTCGTTCCCGTACGTCTTGCCGTCCGAGCCACACACTGGCTGGTAGATCGCCAGACACGCGGCGATGCCACAGTCACCAGTGCTCGGACTGGGAGTTGGTGCCTTTGGCGTTGCGCTTGGTGGCGTTGTCGGCGACGTTGCGCACTCGCCGCGCGCCTTGAGCGTCAGACTCGCACTCGTGCACTTGGCGCGCTCGAGGTCGCACGCGCTGCTGTACGTCTTGCCGTCCGAGCCGCAGACCGGGTCGTAGATCGCTGGACACATGAGCGACCCAGAGCAGTCGGTCGCAGCGACAGCAGCACTGGCGTCTGGCGTAGTGCTGACGAGCAGCAGCAGCGCAGCAAAGGCGCTGACGAGCGCAGGTCGACGCACTTGGAGACGCATCGTGTACGGCTGGAGCGTGCGCGAGAGCGAGGGGCGCTGGTCGTCGCGTGCGTGCGTGCGTGTTGCGAGGCGAGTTGGGAAGTGGGCAGTGGGTGCTCTCGATCGCCTTTGAGCTGGAGATCGAAGGCGCCGTCTGATTCGCCCCATCGCATACAAACTGCAAGTGGTTTTACCACTCGCTCGCGCTTCTTGAGTGCGTCTTTGCGAGAGCGTGAAGGCGAGAGAGCAGCAGCACGACCACGAAGCCTCAAGGACTCGAGGACTCGAGGACTCGAGGACTCGAGGACTCGAGACCGTAGTAAGGGACGCGGGTGGCGAGCTCCGAGAGCAACACATCAGTCTCAAAGACCAGCGCCTCGAGCCAGGACGCTCCAGTGCGACGCCAAGCAAGCCCCAGACCAACAGAACGCGAGTCACAGACACGACTAAGCCATCGCTTGTGTACATCCATCCATCCATCTCTCTCTCTCTTCCTCTCACTTGCGCGCGTCTTAGAGCGCGACGCTCGCGACTGCGCCGAGCACGAGTGCACACGCAGCCATCGCCATTGCCGACGCACTGTGCACAGTCGACACTGCGGCGCTCTTTGGCGCCGACCCGCAGCCCGTGCTCGCGACCTGTGTGAGCGTCGCGTTCGCGCACTGCGCGTTCTTGAGCAAGCACGCGTTGTCGTACGTCACGCCGTTCGAGCCGCAGACCGCCGCGATCTCCTTTGTGCACGCAGTCGTGCAGCTCCCGACCGTGCTGTTGCTCGCGCCAGTGCTGTTGCTGCTGTTCCCGGCGCTGGGCTTTGACGCGCCTGCGTCGCCGCCGACGCTCGACGCAGCGTCACACGCAGTCTCGCTCTTGAGCGTGAGCTTCGTGCTTCCAGTGACTTTGCACTGCGCGTTCGCGAACTCGCACTTGTTCGCGTACGTCTTGCTGTCCGAGCCACACACGGGCTTGTACTCTTTCGTGCACATCGTCGCGGCGCAGTTCGCACCCGTGCTGTTGCTGCCACTGCTGTTGCTGTTGCTTGGGCACTCGCCCTTGCTCTTGACCGTGAGCGCCGTCAACGTCTTGCACTGCACTTGCTTGAGCTCACACGCGCTGTTGTACGTCTTGCCATCCGAGCCGCAGACCGGGTCAATGACTTGGAGACACGCAAAGTCCTTGGCGCACGACGCGATTGGCGTCGGTGCTGGCGTCGGCGTGGACGATGCTGGACAGCGTCCAGTCGAGACGAGCGTGAGCGCTGGCGTCTTGCCGGCGTTCACAGCTTGGCACTTGGCGAACTCAAACATGCACTCATTGTCGTACGTGACGCCGTCCGACGCGCAGAGCGGTTTGAGGTTCTCGGGGCATGCGCCGTTGCACGTCGTCGTGGCGGCGTCGACAGCGAGCGCTGTGAGCGCTGCAGCCACGAGCGTCGCAGCAGCTGTAGTCTTCATGAGCGAGCAAGCGAGCACGCCGAGGGAGGTCGTTGGGCGTCGAGCGCGCAGGTTCCGTTGTGCGTGGCAGCAAACAAGCAAGGTTGTGCAGACGAACAAGTCGCAAGAAGACACGCTTGACCGAACAGCGGCTCGCTTGCGCTCAGTGTGCGAGCCAGCATGTGGTGGTGCCCATCATCATCTCGTGACTCAGGTGTGTGTGGCGGAATCAGATGAGGTCGAGGCGCGAGGCTCTGCGAGACTCGAATGAGCGAGCGCTTTCGAGAATGCTTCAAGCTCATGCTTGGCATTCGACTTCGTAGAGGACGACAAGCAGCGAGATCTTGAGCGTGCGCGTGCGCGTGTGCGTGTGTGGACTCGAGCGCGCGCGTGAAGCAAAAGCGCTCGTTCGTTCACCCATGAACGATGACGAAGGAGCTTGAGCCATGTGGCTTTCTCGCTGCATCTGATTACCGCCGAGTCTTTGCGAGTGCGCGCACAAGAGCACTAGTATGTGTGAGCGGTGTCTTGTGTCGCGGCGGATCCACGCGCGATTCGTACGCGTAGCAGCAGCCACAAGACGTCGCAAGGCGCTGCGATGTATGCCGAGCGCGAGGTGATCGGATCCGCGTTGGACTCTGCTGCGAGTGCGCTGGAGGACTCGGATTGGTGGACTAGGACATTCTGAATCTGATGCGTCTCGGAACGCGAACTGCAACACTTGAGAGCGACTTGAACCCGCCGGACACGACCGACTTGCTTCGACTCGACTCGAGGCTGCAGCGAGCAATGTCGGCGCGCATCGATGTCGAGCGGAGCTGCGCTGGTCGCCGGCATCTCTCACGCCGTCGTCTACTGCATACGTGTCTTGTGGCAACTGCTGTCCTACCAGCAGCCTCAGTATCGCTCACCACGACCTTGCTTCGCAGAGACCTCGACGAGTGAGTGCGGCAAGTTCGCCGTCCTACACAAAAGACGACATCCTCTCCAATGACTGCAGTAGTCTGTGCCACTCGCACCACTTGATCGACACAAACGGTGTGCTGCACAAACTCGAGAGTAGCGAGAGCCAACGTCTTCCGCTGCGTCGTGAACGCCGACCTCGACAGCATCGCAAACGTCGTCACTGCAGGCAGCGACAGCGGCAGCGCCGAGCTCGTAGAAGAAGACACGGCATTCCATTTCATTCAAGTAAGCGCACTCAAACTCACTCTCTCCACATCGCTCTATCGCTCTATCGCTCTCGTCGCTCGCTGCGTCAGCCACACTTGCATCTCCTCACCATGCCCGTGAAGACGTCATGGTCGTATTGTCCTTGCTTTGTCGTCGTCCTTGATCACCTCGTCGTCGTCCTTGGTCTTGGCTTCGTCGGAAGCTAGCCACACGTTGGTTCCTGTGCAGAGAGCCTTTCAAGCGGCGCGAGGCAGACGGAGGAGAGCGCTGGTCTCTTGGTTCAGCAGCGCGAGAAGTCGATTGAACTCTTGGAGCTCGTCGTCTGAGAGGCCAGTGAGTGAGGGAGCTGCCGCAGGTGCGTCGATTTGCCCATGACCAAGAGACCCTCCAAGGAATCAGCGAGGTTCGTGAGCGCTTGAACGTGTGCTGAGCGCATGGAATGGCAATTGCGCCTGCGAACGCATCGATCTATCATGTCAATGAACACAGTCGTCGTATCCGCTCGAGCGAGGAGGTTGAGACCTATTGACTACGAACCTCATAACCCCAGGCTTGGAACATGGCGAGCTCTGTCGCATTCGCTAGCCGTCGAGCACAAGGTGATCTCACAGCAAAGTCGACTGCCGACCATAGTACAGCAACATACGTTTGCATTTGCAGTTCGATGTGGGCCACATGCATGTCGTGCACTGTACTACGTGACTAGGATTGAGTCAGTACAACGAGCTAGAGCTCCAACAACACCAACGCCACGATGGCGATCCCACGCTCGTCGGTCGCCGCCGTGCTCCTTGCAGCGCTCGTTGCGGCTCTGCTGTATCCAGAGAGCATTCGACAGCACCTGTCGCTCGGCTTGCTGCGCACATTGTCTTTGAATGACGCCTTCACTAGCAGCAGTGACGCTACAACCTCTTCAAACGATGCAGCAAGCAATGTCCCACTCGACTACGACGCGCTGCGCGAGTACGTCGACGCGAACTCGCGCAAGGACCTGCGCTGGGGCACGTACCGCTCGGGCCTCTACTTTGGCGTGCGCTCGCGCTCGCACCCGTTCTTCGTCGCCTCGGGCTTGCTCTGGGGCTCGCAGCACGAAGACATCTCGCAGCTGCGGCACGAGTGCCGACAGGACGACCGGCTGCAAAAGTATGGCTGGCTCAAGCACGACGGACGGTCGTACGGTCTCCAGAGCATCGAAGATCAGTTCAATCGCGTGGAGCTGCACTCGCACTACGTCCGTCTCACTCCCGACGCCGAGGACGCCGCGAGTGTCGATGGCTGGGCCGCGCGCTTTGAAGTCGCGCATCTCGAGCCGCGCGACGAGCGCTTGCGCAAGAAGCGCGCCGAGAGCACGAAGCTCTCGCTCTTCTTCTACCTCGACTTGGGCTGCGAGGATGAGTCGCTCGCACATGCGTGTCGCCACAACCTGAAGAACTTGATCGACGTCGCCCAGGAGCCAGTGACGATGCCCTGTGACGACGCAGCAGCAGGAGAGGCGACGTGCACACGCATGGCGTTTGCGAGCGACGGGCTTGCGGCTGACGTTGCTGCCAGCGCACCGCTGCGCTTTCGCGTCGACGTCCAGCTCCGTGCGAAGGCGTCGATCCGCCTCGCCGAGCTCCGGTTCACTGGTCTGAAAGACACGAACGTCCTGAACGTGAAAGAGCGGCTCCAGTCGCTCGCAGAGCGCGCACCTGGCGCAGACGACCCAGAGATCCTGCTCGACAACATCATCGAAGACGACAGTACGCTCGTCGTCGTCCAAGCGATCGTCGACGCTGACACTGCCGCGTTTGCACCAGGCGACGTCGCACTTGACGTTGTGCTCAACGAGCAGGCAGTGGCATCTACGAGCCGCGGAATCGCCACGCTCGTGACGCAAGCGATCGCAACGCGCTCGCAGGCGTTCCACAAGCGCTTTGACGCGGTGTTCAAGCTCTCGACCAAAGCGATTGGCGGTGGCGCTAGTGACGCTCCGCCCCAGCCATTCAACAAGACCGACGTCGCGTTCGCCCAAGCGGCGTTCAGCAACCTCATCGGAGGCACTGGCTACTTCTACGGCAGCTCGCTCGTGCAGCACGACGCGGACGACCCGCAGGTTGTGGAAGCCGCGCCAAAGCCGCTGTTCACGGCCGTGCCGTCGCGCTCGTTCTTCCCACGTGGCTTCCTCTGGGACGAAGGGTTCCACCAGATCGGCATCGCAGCGTTCGACGACGCGCTTGCACGCGATGTGATCGTCCACTGGCTCGGACTCATGGAAGACGACGGGTACATTGCGCGCGAGCAGATCCTCGGGCACTCGGCGCGCCGGCGCGTCCCAAACGAGTTCCTCGTGCAGCACGTCGAGCACGCGAACCCGCCGTCACTGCTCTTGTGTATCGAGAAGATGCTCCAGCGCGTTGCGACTCGTGCGTCGTCGCCGTCGTCGTCCGCAAAGGGCAAGGACGTCGAGGAGAGAGAGCTCGAAGCGTTTGTCCGCCTCGTGTTCCCGTTCCTCGAGCGCTGGTACCAGTGGCTCCTGCGCACGCAGCGCGGACCTGTGGCGACGGAGGAGATGATGACATTCCGCTGGCGCGGTCGCCGCACCGATGACGGCAAGCTCATTGCCAACACGCTCTCGTCTGGGCTGGACGACTACCCACGCGCGTCCACGCCGAGTGCGAACGAGATGCACGTCGACTTGCTCTCGTGGATGATCAAAGCGAGCGACATCATGGCGCAGCTCGCGCGCGTCCTCAAACTCGATGCAACGGCGTTTGAGAACGACAACCAGCGCTTCCGCCATGCGTTGGATGTCGTGCACTGGAGTGACGAGCACCGGTCGTTCTTTGACGTTGGCGATCACAGCGAAGACGGTCGCATTGACTACCGCGTCGTGGTGCGCTGCCGCAACGACGCCACTGGCGCGATCGTTGACTCGACGACGCCGGTCGCAGATCTCCAGCGCCGCGATGTCCAGTGCCCAGCCTCGCATCCGACGTTCCTCTTCCCACTCGGCGACGGCAGCGGCGGGCTCAAGATGCAGCAGATCTTCATCCCTGGCACAGTACGTCCTCAAGCAGTGGCGTTGTCCTCGACCGCTAATTGCTGCTGTGTAGTCCTATCACTGACTCTGTGTACCATCGCCACCCTGCTCTTGTTGCTTCTGCTGCTCTCACTAGACCAAGCTCCAGCACGTGCAGCACATTGGGTACGTGAGCATCTTCCCACTGCTGCTCAAAGTCCTGCCGCCCGACTCGCCAAAGCTCCTCGCGCTGCTCGCGCAAGTCGCGGACCCGCAGCACCTCTGGTCGCCGTTTGGCTTGCGCTCGATGTCGACGCGCGACGCGTTCTACGAGCGCGAGAACGCGCCTGGGGACAATCCGTACTGGCGCGGCGCGATCTGGCTCAACGCGAACTACCTCGCGCTCGATGCGCTGCACTACTACGCGCAGCCGAGCACTGCGAGTCCGTTCCGTGCGGACATTGCGAGAGTCTACGCCCAGCTCCGCGCGAATGTGATCGCGGCGGTCTCGAGCGAGTACGCGCGCACGGGGTACCTCTGGGAGCAGTACAGCGGCGACATCCACGGCGGCGCGCACTACGGTCGCGGGCAGCGCTGCCATCCATTCTCGGGCTGGACTGCGCTCATTGTGAACATCATGGCCGAGACGTACTAGTCACTGAGGCAGGTTGGGTGGGTAGACAGCGAGGGCGATGGTTGAAGAGCCTGGTGGGATCAGATTCAGAGTTAATCTGAACTCAGACGGTTTGATGAGCAAGGGGTAGGTGAATGACGTGGCGAGTTCTGAGTGGAGAGACGACGCTCACACCGAAGTCGTCGTCGTCGTCGTCGTCCTCGATCGCACACACGAGCGAGCGCTCGCTGCGCGTGATCCCCGCTTGAACGAGGAGTATGCGCGATGCTGCAAAGCGTGCACACTGCGCGGTGGCTTCTCCACGCGCTCGCGTTGCTGCTCGCGGTCTGCGCAGTCGCAAACCAAGCGTCGTGGGATGTGATCCACGTGCCAGCGCGCGTTGCTCCTCCTGCTGCTGCTTCTATCAACTCGCGTAGTGCTGGCAACCGCAGCGCACTCGCTCTCAGAGACGCGACTCGCGTCGCTCAAGCAGCACATGTGACATTTGCTCCCGGTCACTACTGCGTTGTCCGCGAGCACTCGCGCGAGTGCCACGAGTACACGTACTTGCTCAAGAGCGTCGGCAGCGATGCGAGCTCATCGTCGCGCCATCGCAACAACGTACAGAACGGAGCGTCAGTCGCGATCCACGCCGCAACGGAGCAAGACGTCGCGCGCACGTACGACGATGCGACCGACCGCGTCGTCATGAGCTGGTGCCGCATCCAGTCCGGCGGCTCGTGGTTCGTCCAAGGCGCGCAGAGCATGGGCTGCCTCGTCGTGCTCGAGACGTGTCTGTACACGATGGTCTTCTGGGTCCTCTTCAGCGGCCTTGCAGTGCTCCTTGCGCTCACGAGCAGTCTCTGGCCAGCAGCGTTCGCCAAGCTCGAGCCCGGCACTGCGTTCTGCAGCTACGTCGCAGCGCTGCTTGGCGTCTTCCTCGTCGTCGAGTGGTGGGGCTACTCGACGTACTTTATCGACAAGCCGTCTCTGCAGTCGCAGGCGCTGGCGTGGCGCTACGGCACAGCGTTCAAGCTCGTGTGCCTCTCTGTGCTCTTGACGCTCGTCGCTGCGCGGATCACACTGCACTTGGCGGTCCGCGTGCGCGCCAACTATGCGCAGCTGCACTCGACACCGCCAGAGCTGTCGCCAACAGCGCTGACAGTGAATGACTCGCCGATGATCGTGCAGCGCAACGAGTGTGACGACATGGGCACGGATCCACTGCAGTGTCCTCCCAACTACCAGGTCTAGTCTCGAGTAAGTGCATGTTGGTGTTTGATCGAGTGCGAATGATGATACGTCTATTGAGTCTTCTAGCACACGCTGGCCGCGCCAATGGATGGTTCCTATCATCTCGAGAGCGTAGTTTGGTGTTGACACGATGAATGTGTCAGATCGTCTTGGCAAGTGCTTGCCCATCAGACACTGTGCTGTGATTGACGTCCTTCGCTACTGCGGTTTGTCTGTTCCTGATAGCGTGTGTCTCCGAACGGTCATGTGCGTCTGTGCATACTCACGATGTTCTTGTCTCTCATGTCGCTTCTTTCGAGCGCGCTTGAGAGTGCTGCTATCCTGCTCCAAAGCAATGCCATTCCATGCGCTCAGCACACGTTCAAGCGCTCACGAACCTCGCTGATTCCTTGGAGGGTCTCTTGGTCATGGGCAAATCGACGCACCTGCGGCAGCTCCCTCACTCACTGGCCTCTCAGACGACTAGCTCCAAGAGTTCAATCGACTTCTCGCGCTGCTGAA
>JAASFT010001064.1:0-10175 GCA_023333885.1 Globisporangium parvum
CTCGCCACTCACAGTGCCGTCTTGCTTGCTGCTCGTCGCTCAGAACGCACATCTGCCGCTCGAGTACGAGCTCCGCACTGGCGAGAGCGTCGTGAAGCGCACTCTCCAGAGCCTCAGAGCGAGCGCTCCAAAGACCAAGTACGTTCTGCAGCATGCGCTGTGCTGTGTGTGGTGAAGTGTACCGAGTGAGTGAGTGTACGCGCTTGACTGGAACAAAGTATACTGCGTATTTCCCCTCGACCTCGCTGTACTCTGAACCCATTGTCCCACTTCCCTCAAATCACTGCGGCAGCACCAGCCACCGCACAAGCAAGCGCGCTGCGCAAGGATCAGCAGAGCTGCTGTGCACTTGAGCGCTTGCTCGTGTTCTCTCGCGCACTCGCCTCGGCGACTCGCACTCGCAATGGCTGTGCGCCGATCAGGTGCGGCACGTCCAGCATTCGTGCGACAGAGTAGTCGATCCGTCAGTCCTACCACGCCTCGAGACGTGCTACTCCATGCAGCAGCACACGGACACGCTGTCGCAGTCGCCGATGCGCTCGCAGGCGGCAGTGGCAACGTGAACAGACAGGACCGCTCTGAACGCACCGCGCTGTCGCTTGCTGCCGAGCACAGCCACACTGCGGTCGTGACTGTTCTCCTTGCACGCGGCGCGGACATCAACATCGCAGACACCAACAAGATATCGCCGCTGGTCTACGCTGTCAAGAGCGCGAGCACGAACGCCGCAGCAGTGCGACCCAGTGGTCAAGAGGACATCTCGATCCAGTCGAGACGATCGGTATCGGTGCGCACTATCCAGAGTGGCGGCGATACTGCAGAGCTCGTGATTCGTCTTATCCGCGCCGGCGCCGACGTGAATGCACGAAACAAGTGGGGGCGAACGGCGCTGTCGCACGCAGTCGAGAGCGGTTGCACGCATGTGTACACCGTGCTCCAGCACCACGGCGCTGACGCGAACACCAAGAGCAACGCGCATCGCACTGCGCTGTCGTATTCAGCTGAGAGCGGGCACACAGACATCGTTGTCGACCTGCTTCGACGCGGAGCTGACACGAACGCCGTGAGCTATGATGGGCAGACTGCACTTGCCTACGCATCAAAGAACGATCATGCGAGCATCGTCGCAGCGCTGCTTCGAAGCGGTGCAGACACCAACGTTGTTAGCTCACGTGGAGCGCCTGCGCTGTTGTACGCCGCGTGGAGCGGCTGTGCTCGCGCTGTCGCTGACCTCCTCCAATTTGGCGCTGACGTGAATGCAACGACCAGCGGCAACACGACTACCTCGATCGTCGCAGCCGAGTGCGGTTATGCCGAGGTGTGCGTGACGCTGCTCACGCATGGTGCCGACGTGGACGCAATCGACTACTCGGGGGAACAGCGTTGGTGCGCGCAGCGGGGAAAGGATTCGTAGACATTGCGGCAGAGCTGCTCCAGTGTGGCGCTACTGTCAACGCCGCGAACAACGACGACATGACGCCGCTCCTGTGCGCAGTCGACAAGAACCATGCCGACATGGCCGCGCTCCTCCTTCGCCATGGCGCAGCCGCTCACGCAGCCGACAAGACAGGGCGAAGCGCGCTGCTGTTCGCGGCTAGGAATGGACGAGCAGACCTCGTCGAGACGTTCATTCGACTCGGTGCCGACGTGAACGCTACAGCCGCGTTCGGGAACAGTGCGTTGCTATTCGCCAACGGCGGAAAGGACGCGAACGTCGTCGCTGCGCTCGTTCGTACTGGCGCTGACGTCGACAGTCAGACCAACGCTGGGCGGTCAGTCTTGATCGCAGCAGCGACTGACGGCGACACTGCGATCGTCGTTGAGTTGCTCCGCGCTGCGGCGACAGTCGATCTTGTGGACAAGGACAGCCGAGCACGGTCACGTCGACGTCCTCGCAGTCTTGCTACAACACGACGCTGACGTTCATCTCGCGGACGCGTCTGGGACCACTGCGCTTGCGTACGCAGCGAAGAGCGGTCACACGAGTGCGGCCGACCTCCTGCTCCAGCGCGGCGCTGTTGACGCAGCGAACGAGTCAGGGATGACTCCGCTGATGGAAGCAGCAGCAAACGGCCACGTCAACGTCGTCGCGCGTCTCGTGCAAGGCGGGGCGGCTGTCAACGCGCACGCCGAGTCTGGATGGGCTGCGCTGTTTAGTGCGCTCAATCGACGCAACCAGCGCGTTGTCACGCAACTCATCGGCTTTGGTGGTGCGGTTGACATCAGGGATCGCTATGGGAACACGCCGCTGACACGAGCGGCATGGTACACGGACCACCAAGTGGTGGCAGCACTGCTCCGACACGGCGCATACAAGCTCGAGCGCTGCACGACCGACATTGTCGAGCTCTTTGCTGCAGCGGCACTCGGCGACGTTGCGGTGGCAAGCGATCTCATTGCAAGCGGTGCTCCAGTCGATCGCGCTGCAACAGACGGACACACGCCGCTGTTCTACGCTGTCGAGCTCGGGCACTTGCCGATGGTGCGCTTCTTGATCGAGCGCGGCGCGTCTGTGCGCGCCAAGACGCATCCACGCCACTCGCGCCACGAACGCGAGACACCTCTCACAGTTGCAGGCCGCAAAGGTGACATGAAGATCTTTCAAGCGCTTGTCGACGCTGACGCACTAGTGAACGTGCGCAGCGATGTGGATGGAGAGACGCCGCTGACCTCAGTGGCTCGGTGGAACTACTTTGCTGGCATCCAGCTTCTGCTGGCGCATGGCGGGTCGCTTGCAGCTCCATCGTTCGCTGCGGACGACGGCGATGGCGACGGCGAGTACCCACTCATCGCTGGTACGCTCGCCACGATGCGCCACGTGTGCGCTACGGTGTTTGAGTTTGAACCGGCGTGCACTGGACTCTTGGACCGCCTTGATGTCGTGCGGCAACAGCTCACGTGCGTCCATGGCGCGAGCCAAGCCGATGCGACGGCGTCGTTTGCGACGATCGTCTTTCGCGTCTGCAGTCTGCTGTTTGCAATCCAGCAGCGCGTGCTTTCACTCACGCGCTTCATCGCAAGCCGCAGCATCGTGAGTAGTCTCTACGGCTTCCACGACGAGCTCGACAACCTCGCACGTCGAACAGCGCTTGACGCAAGCGCTATCGGCACCTGGCGAGTTCGTCTCGACCACGACATCGCGACGCTCTACTTCTGCTTTGACGCGCTCCTTGACACCGACACGAGTGCACTTGTCGGCAGCAGCACTGATGCAAATGAGACCGCAACGCTCTTGCAGTACGAGCTCGACGTCGCGACGCGATCTTCTGAACCGGCGCTTCAGCGTCGCATCCAGCGTGTGCTCGACCACCTCGTTCTTCAAGCCACTGCTATCGACGCGCCTCATGTCCCCACCTGGTTCATCTCGCGCGACGACGTCACGTTCCATAGCTGGAACACGCTGCAGGGTGTCGTGAACAAGATCTACGCAGGCACGTGGCGCCAGTCGAGCGTCCTGATCGAAACGAGTCGACTATCGCCGACTGCATTCACGCAAGCTGTCGCTGAGTGGCACTCGCTTAGTCACCCGCACGTCGTCGAGCTCTTTGGCGCGTGCCACATTGGCGCGCCACGCTTCTTTGTCTACGAACGCGCGGACGACGCGCAGCAGCTCCAGCACGTCCTCCAGCACGCGCACAATCGCGTCTGGACATGGAAGTTCCTGTACGAAGCGGCGCTTGGACTCCAGTACCTCCACTCGCAAGGCATTGCGCATGAACGTCTTCGAACCGAGAACATCGTCGTGGATCAAGCGCTCGTCGCGCGACTGAGCGGCATTCGGTCGTCTGCAAGCTTCGCTGGTGGCGACCACCGCCGAGCGCACCACTGGACACCGCCCGAGGTCGCACGCACGACGGTGCGCAGAATGAAAGGCGAGCACGTGGCGTACGCGACGGCGTCCGACATCTACGCGTTTGGGATGTGCATCTGGGAAGTGATTGCACTGGAGCTACCATGGCGCGGTGAGAATCCGTACTTGGTTGGGCACCACTTGAACGACGGCGAGCTCCCAGAGCGTCCAGCGAACATCGAAGACGCGCCGTGGGCGTTGATCCTCAATATGTGCGCTGCTGAGCCGAGCAAGCGCGTGGATATCGCGTACGTTGTCCATAAGCTGAAGCAGTTTGCTCACGCTAGCGAAGCAGCGAGCAAGTCAGAGCGACCGCCGCGGAACGCGCGCACGGATGCAGTACACGCTGCACAAGTGCAGGAGCTGAGCGTCGACGAGCAACGGTTTGACGAGCTGGACGGTGAGACGATTCCGAGTACGCTCGAGGCGATTCAGCTGCGCTGCGCCAAGGTCGTCGAGTGCGCATGGATGGCGAACGACGTCTACCCAGCACTCGCATGTGTCTTTGCGCTCGTGCAAGCGCGCAAGCTCGCGCCAACTGACGTCGCAATCACCGAGCTCTGCGCGACGCTCGCGCGCTTCCAGCGCTACTTGCGCACAGCGGTGTCAAAGCGATCGGTCTATGCGTTGGCACGCAGTCGCCGCGTCGCTGAGACGAATCGCGTCGTGTTTGCAGAGATCGATCGCCTCTTGGACGTCCTTGATGTGCCGGCGACAGACCCGATCGTGCGTGGCACCGCACGTCTCACGAGACCGCGCGAGTCCAAGCAAGGCGCGCCGAGACACAAGCGTCGCTGCCAAGCTCGACGGTCATGGGCAGCTCGATCGATGTGAAGAGGATTGGTGCCGTGAACTGGCGCTCGCCCGAGTACCTCGCAGACGAACGACCATCGCTTGCGTCCGACGTGTACTCGTTTGCGATGTGCATCATCGAAGCCGTGAGTGGGAGCGTGCCGTGGAGACAGCTCGCACCAGTCGGGATCAAGTACCAAGTGAAGCGAGGCAAGTTGTCAGCACTGCCAGACTCGATGACTGCGAAGCAGCGCGGTCTCGTGCAGCTCATGGCCAAAGCGAGTCCGTCCGAGCGCGCGACCATGGCGTTTGTTGTTGGCCGACTCCAGGAGCTTGCGCAGTCCGAGTGTCGTCCGTAGCGACACTAGCGCATCTCATCAAGCCTCCTGTTTGGCAACTTTGTGTTGCGACGACCCCCCACTGATGTCAGTCACCACGACACCATCTTGGTGGCCGAGCGACCGAAAGATCTAGTGCCAACTGGAAATACATGTCACTGCATCACGAAGCAGGCGACCGAGGAGCTGGTGGTGGTCATGACGCGAGGTAGCACGCTCGTGCGCTCGCTCTGCGCTGGAGTTGGAGCTGAGGAAGAGCTCCTGAAGTGTTGGAGCGTTCCCCTGTTTTTGTCACTACCAGAACAGCCAAGTCTGTCGTTGTGAATAGTGAAGAAAGCAAGGTGTCGCTTCATTTACTGGCTGAGACGACAACCAAGCAAGTACCAAGTACACGAGTGCGCCGAAGGTGTCGTTGCCATGGTGGCGACGGACGCAGCAGGAGCAGCAGGAGGAGGCAAGAAGCGCCCGCGCGTGGACTTACTCGCGTCGCTCGACGCCGCGTTTGCAGCGAAGAAGAGCGCGCCTGCGTCCAAGTACACGTCGCAAGCGGCCGTGCAAGCCGCGGCTGCAAACAGCCAGCAAGCGTACTTGCACACAAAGCGCAAGAACAAGGGTGGCGCCAATGGCTCAAACAAGTCATCGCAATCGCAGCAACAGCAACATGGTGCGAATAACAACAACAACAACAGCAATGACAAGCGAGCAAACAACAACAACAACAACAGCAGCAATCGCTCAAAGCCGCCGTCGCAACCAGCTGACCCGCTCTACAGCAAGCTCCACGTCGACATCCTGAGCGTTGGCTTGAAGAACTGCTCGCTCGTACGTCGATCGGCGCGACCGGAACGCTGCTTCGTATCGTCTTGTTCAACAGCGAGTCTCTCTTGTTCCGTCGTCTCTGACCTGTCGTTCTGCTTGTGACTGTGACACAGCGTCCGCAAGCCAAGACGCTCGGCAAGCCGTACGTGCTCACTGCGACGCTCAAGAGCTACTTTGAAACAGTGATGGCGCAGTCGTCGGCGGGCACGAGCGCCGCGGCGGCCGACAAGCTCAAGAACAAAGTGCTGCAGCTCGAGAACCCCGTGAAAGCCGTTGCTGCTGCCAAGCACGCGCACAGCGCAGCGCGTGCACAGACTGCGAAGCTCTTGAGCGCGCGGCAGCGCCGGAAGCTCGGACTGCACTTGCTCAAAGGCGAGATGCCGTTCAGTGATGCCGAGCAGCTCTGCACGATCTGGCGCCGGTACGCGCGCGACGTGATCACAACCGACGGGTACGTCCTGCATCTGTGTCGACAGCAGCCACCACTATTGGGCTTGAACGCATGGCGTTTGGTCGACCAAGTACTAAGCTACTGTGCGCATGGGGTCGTATGGCGTTTGTGCGACTGGGCATCGACAGAGAGGATGCAATGGATGAGCTCGCACGGAACGCGCGTGTGCAGGCAAAGCTCAAGACGCTCGACCTCTCTGGCTGTCCAGTCGAAGGTGCGGTAGTGTAGACCGGAGTGTGTGCGTCCGAGAGAGAGAGAGACTCCTGGTGCTAGCGTACTGACATGGAGCTGCGCGTGCGACCCCGTGTCGCTGGATCTCTACCACTACTGCTTGCAGTGATCCGGTCCCGAAATCCGTGCACTGTCGGCGTGGCAGGCATCGTCGTCGCAGAGCGCCAGCACGTGCTGCAGCTCTGCACGCCGTCGCACAAGATCATCAGTGCGTGATCGCTGTTTGGCAAAGCACTAGGCGATTGCTTGGTCGAGCGCAACATATGCGTATCTAACGCCACTCGCTATGCTCTCGCTCTCGCTTGATCAGCGCTGCCGAAGCGAGACGTTCGCTTGCGCGTGGCGCTCGACACCCAGCGCAGTGTGCTCATTGACGGCGAGTGGCTGCTCCAGCGCGGCAAGTAAGCGCAGCGACAAGCGCGAACACCAATCGAGGCTCGCAATGCACAGACAGCAGCGATCCCGAGCGCATGAGCAGCAGCCGATAGACTCGCTCGACCCAGGTTGAACCGCATCTAAAGAGGACATCCAAGATGAAGAGCATGGTTGCGATCTTAAAGAGGGTTGCTCGCGTCCTTTCGCGTCCTGTGTAACGACCGCAGTGTACTGTGAACAACTCACGCATTCGACCACTTGCTGTACTGGCCCAAGCGCAGATTCGCATCTCTCGACTCGACGACGTGGTAGGCACCCTAGCAGCAGCGCGATGCAAGCGCCGGGAAGCGTGCCTAGCGGCATCAGCGCCGTGAACTCCGTGACGCCTGTGCGCGCACTCGGGCCCGGGCACCTCGAGAGCGAGCACGAAGACGCCGACGGCGCAAAGCAAGCGCGCGGCGGAGTGCACTCGAGCGTCTTGACCAGTTCTGCTGCGGCATCGTCGACGACGCGGCCGCATGGGAGCGTCTGCGACGTCGTCATCGTCTGCGCTGCGCTCGCTCCACATTGAGTACTTTGAGCCGCCACGGCTGTCGTTCCTACAGGTGTTCATCGCGCTCTGGGCCTACTTCTTCCTTGTCACGGACATCCCGCGCGCGGGCTCGAGCGTCGATGAGCTCCCGTTCAAGCAGATCGAGCCGAACGTGTACTCGATGTACGGTCCGACCGTGCTCCCGACCGTGACGCTCGTGCGGACGTTCAGCAACCCTGCCGACGCGACCAAGTTCACTGTCACGAGTCCAACGAACCCAGACGGCATCTCCACGGCGTCGTTCAAGTATGCAACGTCGTCGTACGGACTGCGTGCGATCTTGGCAGAGCGCACGGACGCCATGGCGTGGCCAATGTGCATGTCGAGCTACGACGAGTCGTGCACTGATACGCTCACACCTGCGCTTGCGTTCACAATGCACGAGCACCTCGCCGAGACGATCGTGAACAACGCAAACAGCACGACGTCGTACAAGTCCATGGGCGACGTCACGCAGTCGACGCTCGGCGCACAGTTCGGGACGCTCAATGGCTCGAGCGTGATCACACGCGAGTACTTGAGCACGCTCCCGCAGCGCGTGCGCTTTGCGATTCGAACGAAGGCGCGCTGGATCGACGGCGCGAGCAACTTCCTCTCGCACTACATCCTCGACCAGAAGTACTGGATGAGCACGTGGGCGACAGTCTTTGACGACTTCAATGTCTCGAGCCCTGGCATGGACATCTGCATCGACGACCTCGACCGACCGCTCTTCTGTGAAAAGTCCTGGGCAGACTTCACGCGCCTCGCACCGGACGGCTCGCCTGGCGCTGCCGTTGGCAAGATCTGGGACGACATCTCGGACCGTGCGGCTGCGCTGCAGAAGCTCCACCCAGCGCGCACGCTCGACATGACGATCGTCGAGACCGAGACGGATCCGCTCACGCTACTTGGCGGCGCCGTCGTGCTCGCGCACAAGCTCTACAACGTCGTTGTGATCTACCGCGTGCGCGAGTGCGCATCGTCCGCGACGCAGTGCGAGACGCTCGAGCTCCACGACGTGCGCTACGAAGGCGGCGTGCTGTACACCGACGCAATCGAATGGCGGTACATCACAAAGACGATGCGGTACTTTGCGCAAGTGTACAACATCGTGCGCTTGACCGGACTCTGCATCGCGTGCTACGCGGCTGTGCGTGCGACGCGGGATGCCCACTCGCTCGACATCGTCGCGCGTGTGAAGGTCGCAGCGCGCATTCTGTTTGCGATCCCGAGCCAAGTGGTCGTGTACGGGAGCTTCATCCCCGTGTTTGTCTACGCCGCGGCGCACGTGATCGACGGCGTGATCCTGTACCAGATCAACGACAGCAAGATGCACTCGTTCGACGAGTTCTTCTCAAACCGCTTTGGCGACATGGTCGCGCTCGTGTCCGTGCGCATGCGCAATGTCTGGGTCGTTGCGCTCGTTGCGCGGCTGTTTGTGTTTGTGCAGACGTCCGGCGGCTGGACACCAGCAAAGGGCGTGTCGGGCATCAAGGGCTTCTTGCTGCCGTTCATCTCGTGCGTTGCGATCGTGTTTGTGCTCCGGAGCACGTCGCTCCAGGACGCGCGCATCCTCGAGACGAACGAAGTCGAACCGGCCGCGACGTTCATGTACATTCGCGCAGAGACGCTCGATACGTGGAAGATGAATGCGTTTGGGCTCTACAACGACGTGCTCGCGCTCGGACTCACGTCCGCAGCATACGTCGCAGCTGTCGTCGCGATCCAGCTCATGCGGCGCTGCTACTACAAGCGCGACACGTCGAAAGAGTCACTCTTCTTTGCGAGCTCGGACGTGCCGTACTCGGCCGGCTTTCTCTGGGACCCGAGCTGCTTGGTCGTGTGTTGGGGCAACGAGATCTACGCGCCGCTCGTGCGCTTCATTGCACCGAATGCGCTCGGTCCGAGTTCGGCAACCTCAACGTCGTCTGCAGCGCGCGCTGCGTCGGCAACAACGGGCACAGCCACCGCAGCGAGCAGAACTGTGGGACTCGCGCGCCGGGGCTCCAACGTCATGACGAAAGAGGTCGAGAACCGCTACGTGCTCATGAACATTGCGTTTTTGAGCGACCCGTGGAACTTCCTCACCATGAAGCTCGGACACACGCGCATCCACCTCTTTGAGCTCCTTTCGCTCCAGCGCAAGCTCCTTCATCCGTACTCGAAAGCCCGCTTCCTGCGCGAGTACGAGATGAAGACCGAGGCCCTCGCGCTCCTCGGGACGTTCAACGTGAGCGACCTCGCATGGGAGCAAGTCATCACGTGCCGCTAGACGCCTGAGCAGCAGTAGTAGCAGAATGGAGCAAGCGAGCGTCCAGTCGATAGTGGACGCCAGCACTCACGTTGCTCTAGCAGGCTTCCGTGGTGACAGGTAGGCGACCTGGAAGCCCCACGGCTTCGTTCGAGGCAAAGGTCGAGGTGGTGGTGGTGCTCCGACCAGCGACAACAACCTGTCCACATCCATAATGCATTCTTTTTTAACATTAGATGTTAATACCGGACTTACTGCAGCTACAGCAGCCTACCGTGTGGACGTGCCTGAACACTGCCCACGAGAAGACGCAACGCCGTATCAAGCGACTCAGGCCGATCTGGTCAAGGCGGGTGGGCGAGGCTCTCCGCGCAGCAGGCACTTCCCGAGAGTCATGATGTTGGTGGCGCCGTTCACGTCTCGATTCCACACGATTCCACAGTCGCTGTTCTTGCAGCGGAGAACCCTGTAGCCGACGCTTTCGAGGTTCGAGA
>JAASFT010001065.1:0-10171 GCA_023333885.1 Globisporangium parvum
CGCTCTTGCTCGTGCTCACGCGGTGCCACGAGACCGCGCGACTGCTGCTCGAAGACACCGAGGAGCTCGTGCCGCGCGGCTTCCACAGCAAGAACCAGCGCAACACGCTGTCGACGGAGATCACAGTGAGCGGTCGCACCGCTGCTGCTGCGGTCTAGTGTCGAGTGTCGAGTGTCTCGCACACATGTGCTTGTCTTGCAGAGCTGCAGTGGCAGTGGCAGTGTCTCTTCAGTAGAACAACCGCACGCGCGTGCATGTACATGAGAGAGAGAGACCGCACTGGTGCCTCACTAGCGTTCGTTCGTCCCAGCGCCAACAGTCTCAAGCAGTAGCCACGTCAACGCTGTCGAAGTCCTCGACGCTTCTTCTTCACGACACTGTGTACTGTGTCTCCACGTCACTACAACAGAAGCAACTGCAGTCTTCCTCCAGCTGACAGTCTCTCCCTATCTCTCCCTATCTCTCCCTATCTCTCTACCGACCCATCGATCACTCGACCTACGACGACGACGCACTCGCCATGAGGTGCTCGCACACGAGCGCCATGAACAGGTCGCCGTTGCTCCACTGCTGCGTCAGACGCACCTCGGCGTGTAGCATCGCTGTGTCCGACGCGAGACTGAACCGGTCGACGCGCACTTGGCGCAGCAGCACCTGCGGCTCGCCAGTCGTAGCGTCCACTGCCGCAGACACGACGACTGCGAGCGACGTCTCGCGCCGCGTGCGCGCTGGGTCGCTCGCGAGCGGGAACCGGTCGTCCGTGTCGACAAAGTCCACGACCACGACGCCATGCGCACTCTCTGTCGCCGTCGTGGCAGCCAATGCGTCGGACCTACTGACAGTGTTGCTGGTACTGGCGGCGGTGCTAGAGCTGGTGCTAGGGCTGGTGCTTGAGTCGTTGTCACTGCGACTCGTAGCTTCGCTTGCCACTGCTGCTCTTGCCGCGTCTGCTGCTGCTGCTGCGTCTTCACTGTCGCCATCGCCACCATCGCCACTCGTCACGCGCGCAGCGAACGTCGAGCCGCTCACGCTCGTGAACGACGTCGGGCTCGTGCACCGCAGCTGCGCGTACGTCCCGCGCGAGTGCGCACACGCGTGGATCGGCTTCAGCTCGTGCGTCACGCCGTACCGACGCGCCAGCTCTTGCTGCTCGCGCGCGTAGTAGCTCAGCACAGCCGCATGCACGCGCGCGACCGAGACGCGCGGGATGCGGGCGATGAAGACCGTCGAGACGTACGTGAACGCCGCGTCGGCTGCGATGTTCGCGCGCGTGAACGGCACGGCGGACGAGACGTCGCGGACGCAGCTCGAAGTGAACTCGTCCACGACCGGCGGCGCGCGGGCCAGTGCCGTGGCGTTGCGCGTCTCCAGCTGCGCGATGCGCGTGGCGTCGCTCACGTCGTCGCGCAGGTGCAGCGGCGCGTGCAGCGCAAGGAAGAGCGCGCGACTCGACGGCGCGGCGCAGAGCGGCGACTGCGGCAGCAGACTCTGCAGCGCCGCCATGTGCAGCTGCTGCGTCGTCAGGAGCTCGCGCAAGCTCGCGTGCTGCGTCTCGACGAGCGCAGTCAGGCGCTTCTGCCGCGCGGCTTCAGTCGCTGCCGCCAGCGTCGCTGGGTCGCGGATCTCGCGCTGCCACTTGTGCGAGAGCGTCTCGAGCGTGCGTTCGAGCTGCTGGACGTGCTCGCGGAGTTCGCGGATCTCGATCTGGTGGAGCGACAGACAACAACAGGGCGAGAGCGAGCGAGGGAGTGAGCGAGGGAGTGAGTGCGAGCTTGCAGGTCCGAAGAGACGAGCAAGGCACTGACAGAGTACGTCGAGTGCGGTCCAAGCGACTGAGCACGCAGACGTACGGTGGCGGTGACGTTGTTCCGTCGACGCTTCTTCGTCTGCGGCTGCGACTGAGAAGACGACGGAGTCTGCGAGCGAGTGGCTCCTGCAGGCGAGTCGGCTGTGTGAGCGTTGCTGGCATTGTCTTGGTCCTGGTCCTGGTCCTGGTCGTTGTCTGCGTCGCTCTCAGACGACGAGCGATGGTGTGCTGCTGTTGTTGCTGTTGCTGTTGCTGTTGCTGTTGCTGTTGCTGTTGCTGTTGCTGTTGCTGTTGCTACTGTTGCTGCTGCTGCTGCTGCAGTAGCACTTGTGACACCGACACTGACAGCGCGGTGCTGCCACTCGCTACTGTTGTCGTTGCCACTGTCGCTGTTGTCGTCGGAGACTGGCGAGTGCGAACGCTTGAGACTGCGGCGCGAACTGCTGCTGCTGCTATGAATGAACGAGTTGAGCGGACGAGTGCGCGATGTGCGAGCGTGCTGCTGCCGTTGGTGTTGGTGGTGGTGCATCTGGATTGGCGCGAAGAGCGAGAGTGGCGCGACGGACGCTGCTGCGACGATGGACTCGGGCATCCGTCAGTAGTCTCAGTCGTCGCCACTGCTGCTGCTGCTGCTTGTGTTGACACGAACGACGTGTGCTGTGTGCTGCGTGCTGTGTGCCGTGTGCGTACGAGAGCACTTGCGGTTGCTGGTGAGTGGAGACAATCGCCACGACAACGTCGAAGAGAGAGAGAGAGGCGTGCACTTGCACTTGTGCTTGTACTTGTGCTTGTGCGCGAGCGAGCGAGCGAAAGCGATTATGAGCTGGAGCGCCACGAGCAGTGATCACTGTGTGCGAAGCGCGCGAGAAGCGATCGATCGAGAAAGAGCGAGAGAGGGAGGAGGTTCATGGCCTGTTCGCTTGCTTGAGCGCGAGCCGTCAGCAGTCAGCAGCCGACGCGTGTGGGTTCGTTGGCACTTGGTCGCGCATCTGGTTGGCACCGAGTCGAATCACACATCGCAGTGGTTTTGCCAACAGTAAACACTGCGGGTGCAGTTGTGCAAAGTGTGCATCAAGCACGGCAGTTTGTGGATGCTGGACGGTTTGAGCAAGCAAAAGCGCAACAGCAGCAAGAGTCGCGGTGGTTGTGTGTGTTTCGCTCTCGCCGATGTGTCCGCATCTATCATCACATTGCTGCATCGGGTCTCCATCGCACACGACCAAGTGCGCGCTTTCTCATGCGCGACACATTGCGCTCTTGAAACACGACACAAGCACATTCCCACACAAACACTTGGACAGTGTATGCTCGCACCAGCTGGTCTTCGCATGAATGCTCAAGCGCACCCTCATCCGCGCGATTACTTTGCTCCGAGTCAACTTGCTCGTCGCGTGGTAAACACACTGGAACACGCCGGACTGTGATCAACTGGGGACACTCGCTCGCTCGATCTCGCTGCTTCTGCTGCTTCCCTTCGACTGTTGGCTGCTGGCTGGCTGGCTGACTGGCTAACTACGATCAAGTGGCGAACGAGCACACGGATCACTTGATCGCAGCTCGACTCGTGGTTCGCTGAGTTGTTGTTGCTGTCATCACTTTGATCACTGGCCGACTCCTATGAGCGCCGTGTGCTGCAGCGCATACGTAGCGTCCGTGCTCATTCGCGTGCGCTCAGACCTCACTCTCAGGCGCTCTCAGGCGCTGAACGAACGAGTTCGATTGATGGTCGATCGTGCAGCGTCCTTGGTTGTCTTCGTCGTCGTCTGTTCTGTTGTCGGTTTGGCGTCGCAGCGCTCAATGCTGCTCGACTGTGACGTACGTGTCACTTTGATACCAAAGTCAAGCAAGTCGCACACACACACACAGCTGCTGCGCTGTGCGCCACCAACGAGTGCCAGCTGACGGGTGGGCACGTGGGTGTGCGTGTGCGTGTGCTCACGAGAGATCAGGCGATCGAGCGAGGATCGTGAGAGTGCGATCGCCATTTGAGGCGTTTGAGGACCGAGACAGAGCTGGCCGTGCGAGAGCCTTGAGAGCCAAGTGTTGAGCGAAGAGAGAGAGAGGAAAGGAGCTGCCGCCACGCGAGACGACGACGCGTTGATGATGATGATGACAGCAAGCGGTGCGTGTCAATAATCGTAAACGCAGATCGTCTGCTGCTCTGGCGTGGTAAACGCACTCGAACACGAACGCAGCAAACGAGCAACAGCATGTCAAGCAACTGCATGCCAAGCAAGGCAAACAAGCCAAGCAAGGCAAACAAGCCAAGCAAGACGAGCAAGTGTGTGTTTGATGCACACGCAGCGACCTCAGGACGGCAGGACAAGACTAGGCAAGACGCATGGCAAACGAAGACGCGCGTCGCTTGGTGCTGCAGTCTGATGATGCAGCGCGGCGACGTCCTGACTGCTCGACATACGTGCATGCGACAGTCAGCAATGAGCAACCAGCCTCCTCGTCTCGGCACGCTTGCACACGTCACGTGGAACACATGAGCGTGGCGTGTGGGTCTGACCTGCTTGCTTGCACCGAGCCGCTGCTGCTGCTGCTGCTGCTGTCATTGGCATCTCGCTCTCTTGAACGAACCTCCGACGCATCGCCAGACACGTGTGCCAAGGTAGTTGGACTGCTGACGCGTGAGCGCTGCTGCAAGTCACCATTGCGATGCGCTGCTCCGTCGCGACCAAGGTGCGTCGTTGTCGCTGTCGCTACACGAGAGCAAGAGCAAGAGCTATCTCAAGACCAAGCGCGCTGGAGCACTGGAGCACTGGAGCGCATGCAAGAGCTCCTCGAGCAAGAAGAGCGCTCTCGCTGCTCATAAACAAGCTGTGATTATGAGTCTCGCGACGCCGTCGTCTGCTGCTGTCGACGACGACGCTACTGCTGCTGCTTCTGCAGTCGACTCGATCGATCGTCCCAGTCATTTCGCTGCTTCGACACAGGAGACAACATCAAGAACAACAGCGAGAACGAGAACGAGAACAAGAGCATCGATAGCAGCTGCAGCATGCTCGAGCCATCACGACCTCACACCGTGCTGCTCGAGGCGCAGCCTGCGACGCACGTGGACATGGCGTCGTTCGCAGCGATGCTCAAAGCCGACTTTACGATCATCGAGTCCTTTGCGCGCATGGCAGCGCCACTGACACCTGCGCGTCCGTGCGCAAACACAGCAACCTCTGCCGTCTTAGCATCGGGAGTAGCAGACACAACAACAGCAACAGCAGCAGATGCAGATCCACTAGCAATGCGCCAGGAAGCGACCTGCCACCAGCGCTCTGCTTGACTCCCACGTCACGGCGGTGACGAGCAGCGACGATTCGTCGTCTGGCGCAGAGAGCAGTACCAGCGGCACGACGACAGCGATCGCGAACTCCACCTCCAGCTCCACCAAGCGCAAGACGACGACAGCGACGACAACGAAGAAGAAGAACAAGAAGCCGTGGTACGCGATGCAAAAGGTGCGGATGAACGAACGAGCTGTCGATGCGTGTAGCTGCAGCTGATGACATCGCGAGAGCTCATGCTTCAGCTATTGACTGTCTCGCATGTGCATGTGCTTTGCGTGTCCGTGCATCGATACGTACAGGACGAGATCCGAGCGCTTGAGAATGAAGCTGTGCGTCTGCAAGCGCGCAAAGAGCTGCTGCTCGAGCCCGTGCCGCGCTGACGCGCCGCTCTGCTCACACAGCAGCGCGAGAACGAGCAGCTGCGCGAGGCGATCAGAGAGCTCGACGTCTTGCTCGCGCAGTCTCAGTCTGCGATTGCTGGGAACGCGGTGCGTCGTCGTTGCTACTCTTGCTGGCTTGTTGATTGTTTGCTTGGCGTACACAGTCTCAGTCTCTTGCGTCCCCACTCGCTCACTTGCTCGCTCACTTGCTCACTCACTGACGTCCACACTGACAGAAAGCACATGCGCCAGCACTCGCAACGTTCATTCACCTCGGGTCCGACTGGACGCAGCGCGCCGCGACGATCGCGCGCGTCAAGCCCACGGCGCTTCGCATGGCTGATCAGTACCTCACGAACCGCACGCTCTTCCTCGACCCGACGTTGGAGCACTCCGAGTCGCAGAGCTACGCGCTCCCGAACGGCGACCTCTGCTGCACGGGCTTTGACATCCTCCCTCTCGACGCGCGTGCGACGAGCGTCCGGCAGGTCTTTGACGCGCTCAAGCTGTTCTTGTTCAACCTCGAGATCGCGTGGACCGAGTCGCAGGGGAAGCTCATGGTGCGCGAGGGCGACTTTGAGGTCAGCAGCGGCGACCCGGACGTCGCGACGCAGCGCTTTGTGCGCTCGATGGACTCGGGTGTGCTCCTCGAGTCCAACTCGGTGCTGTTCAGTCGGTTCACTGACAGTCACGTCGATGCCGGTACTGATACCGTCGATGCCAGCGACAGTGGCAGTGGCAGGGACAACAGCGCCACGAGCGGCGACTCGGCCGTGATGACTGTCCACTTTGTCGATCAAGACGATCTGTATCCGTACTCGCCAGCCGACCGTCTGCGTCAAGACGTCACAGCAGCGCTCGCACTGCGAGAGTACCCGCGCACGGACGGCTCGGGCTCGGACTCGGTCGTCGTGCTCGTGCGCGCGTCCTTCACGCGACTGCACCAGTCCAAGCTCGCGGTGCTGTCCGAGGTGGCGAACGAGATCCAGTTCGGCTCGAGCTTCTGGACCGAGAACATGCTCCGCGAGGTCTACGCCACGATCCAGCGCGCGTCCAAGGCGACAACAGAGTCGTCGTCGTCATCATCATAAGCTAGCAAGCGAGAGTGTGAGAGTGTGAGAGAGCGAGAGAGCGAGAGAGTGCAGTGATCGTGTGATGAACGAGCGACTCGGAGCTATCTAGCGAGACGTACGCTGACACACCTGCTTGTCCGAGTCGCCTTCTCTCACGTGTCGCTTCCTGTCACTCACGTCGTCACTACCGATCCTGTCGTTGGCAGTCCACGAGTCCAAGCCTTCTCCCGGATCGATCGCCATCACGCCACTGAGGCATCCAAGTGTTCGGTGTTCCAGTGCCGCTTTCTCCAGCTGCACCACCACTACAGCACCAGCACCAACGCCCACGATGCTCGGACCACGCCGGGCAGTGAAGACCGTGATCCAGAAGGAGTCGCTGGCGGATGCCGAGAGCCGCTTTCGTCATCTCGTGCATCATCAGCTCGAAGAGAGCGACGACGACGAGGCTGACATTGTCGTTGATGGCGCGCTTGGCGTCACGCGGGACATGTTTGAGCAGGTCTACGACTCTACGCTCCGCAGTGTGTCGTGCTGCTTGCGCGACGGTGTGCTGTACCTCACGAACGAGCCACACGCGGCCATTGGCAGTGCTGAAAAGCCCGCACTTGCAGTCGCGAGCGAGCACGCTGCTGCGAATGGACTGCGGTGCTGGGCGAAAGAGTACTTTGAGCTCTCGTCCGGATGATCGTCCAGCCGGATGCAGCGCTCATGGCGCTCGATTGATCCACCAGTCGGACACCTGCCATGCCGCTCGTCGTCGTCGAAGTCGAGACTGGGCTTCGAACTCTGCGCGCTGATCAAGCTCGCAAGCGAGTACTTTGCGAGCGTTGTCGTGCAGCGCTTTGTTGGCATCTGCACGTTCTGGCCACGGCAGGCGGGGCTGCTTGCAGGCGAATGGCGCTTCACCGCACTCGCAGTCGCGTTGGAGCGCGGCTCAGCGGCAAGTGGCGTCCGCGTCGTGCACGAAGTGTCGTTTGGGGACACGCCGCTCGCCGACTCGGTGCTGCAGACTCTCAGCAACGTGTCATCACGGAGGGCACCTACTGGACGCAATGTCGTGCTCGCGCCGTCACTGTTTGGTGGTTGATATGTCGTGTTAGTGTACGGGAGCTATGGCGGCGCCGTCGCTGCTGTCTCGCGTCGATCGGACCGCGACGTTTGACGTCCCGCTTCCAAGTGGCTATCATCCGCCGCTGCACTTCAGCCTGTAGACACTCTTTGCGGAAAATTATACATAACTTGTGCTTTCTTGCTGAACTTCGTGCACATTGGCTAAATGCTATTTTCAAATGTGAGATATGAAAATCAAGCGCATGTACTAAAAACTAGTGTTAGCAATTCAAACGCTAAATGCTAATTGATTGCCATCAGTGGACTAGAGGTCCATATGTGGACCGGTCGTGGCTGTCCACGGCGCTCCAGGTCAGTCGCGAGCTCAGTCACGCATGGCCCGTGCATGAGACGGACCGTTATTCTTATTGGAGTGGTCCAAATTATGCGATTTGCAGATATGGTTTGTTTAGTATGAATATACTTTGTTGAAAGCTGTGTTGAATCGCTTTGGTTTCACCTCCACTTCGATATTTATATGGCTACCTTTAGGCATGACTACAGAGAGACGTTGAAGCTCATTCTGAACATGAGCGCAACAGACAGGTGCCAGCAGCGACGGCAGCGACAGCTCCAACGCCAAGAGCGATGCCTCGACTGACTTCGACGAAGTCCGTAGGACAACACAGCCGGCGCCAAAGCGCAGTACACTCGTGTCGGTGTTGTCTCGTCGCGGTCAGATGCGCTCGCAGCAATGAGTGCAGCGAACGACGCTGTCTACACGCACCACATCTCGTACATGTCCGTCTACGTCAGCGCACACGTGTACGCTTGTCGCTCACACGCAAGCTGCATGCACCGATCCAAGATCTGCCAGCATCGCCGCTCGCAGAAGCTCGAGCTTCAAGAGTCCGGTGCATCGCGGCACGACCACTGCACGCACTCACCCAGGGATTTCGCCTTTGCTGAAGACAGATGCCGACGAGCTGTTGACCCTTGGCCTCGGAGCTGCTATGTCACGGACCCTTCTTCTGCACGTACGCGAAGGACGAGAAGCGACTTCAAGTTGAGCCCATAGCGCGCGTGACGGAGAACAGGAAGGCGCACTTGACGCGCGTGGCCCCTGGCGGATGGGAGATCACCGACTTCGCGTCTATGATGGCATGGGCCGCACCGCGACTGTGCACTGACCGCCCAACGTTCTCGCTCAACACACCGACGTTCGAGCAGTTGAATGAAGTCGTCCTGAGTACGTTCCAGCACTGGATCGACATCGACTCACGTCGACAGAGCTCGTTCGACATGGCCCTCTCCTCTCGCGCCGTCTTTGAAAACGTCCGCAGCGCCTCATGAGACCAAGGTCGCAACCTCCTTTGCTCCACGGATGGAACGTGCCAGATCCACTTTGGCGGGTGGACGCTCGTCGACTGCGGGACGGTCGCATTTGAGCAGCGAGCAGGACGTGCTGCCGGTGACGACGTTCACAGCTTTCGACTGTGGGTGTACATGTTTGTTTGCAATGAATGCGAGCTTGAGTACTCCACAATGTTTCGGACGGTATTTGGCATCAAGATTCAGGTGTTGTTCGCGGCCATGGGCCACTTCGAGTACACATAGCGAACGCGTTTCGTTCAGCGTGGTCAAGGTGCGTTGTTCTCACGTGCTGGTCACACCTGCTTAGAAAGACGCGAGAGAAGAGATCGCTTTTGCACGACCGGCAGCAGTACGAGTCGCGAGTTCTTCCTGATCTCCATCTTCTCTACCGAGCTCGCTCGCACGCGCAGTTCACTACATTGGCCTCAACGGCTCTAGACATCTGGATCGGCGTGGGTGAAGGCGAGTACGCGGCGTGGTTCAGAAGCGTGTACCTATGCGAACGGTGGTCGCGTTGGCACGTTACAGCCTCTGGTGCTCCTGGTATCATCCCGTGTCAGAACCCGATTGAGTCTCACCACCGTGCGATCAAGACGATCGCCACTGAGAATCGCAGAGCGGTTCTCTGTGGATCTCAACACTGTCGTACCTCGCATTATGCTGTACAACAGTGCGTCGCTATGTGATGGCCCAGTTGCTCTCTTTGCTGAAGGTGAGATGCTCGTGTCGTTCGACGTCGCTGTCGGGACGGTACAGATGCCTCTTCATGTATGCGCAATGGTGCTGATGACTCGCTCAGGTCCGGTTCGCCCAGACGTCGTGAACAAAGCTTGCACGTTGCTCAAATCTCGCGACAACTACTGGTTGGTGTGTGGGTGAGAGAGAAGAGAGAGATAGGAAGTCCATTACTTCTTAGGACGTTCCAGACAACGCGACCCGCAATGGGTAGCCGTAGTCCTGGCTGCTTCCTGCCTGCTGATCCTGCGCTAGAAACTGTGCTGCGTGGCGGAACCGCTGTCCTCGGGTGCCAACGTCTTCGTGCGTTAGTGTCCCGCGGTCTTTGGTGTCCATTGCGAGGTTGGCAAGGTAGTCGGCCGCCTTGTTGTGTTCTCGTCGTGGGTGTCTCCAAGTAACCCAACGGAACTCGTTGCTGATGTGTCGTATGCGTGCCGCTGGCCCTTTGAGATGGTCCGC
>JAASFT010001066.1:0-10157 GCA_023333885.1 Globisporangium parvum
CGACGCGACCTCTCCAGCAGCTACTGATGCACTGCATGTAGCGCCATTCGATCGACTGTTCGCTGCATGCCGCAGCGGCGACGAGACTGTCGTGCGCGAGCTGCTCACACAACATCCAGAGCTGCTCGACGCGCAAGGCAACCCGAACGCGCCAAATATTCAAGAAGCTGACGAGGGCGACACGCCGCTCACTACCGCGTGTCGGTACAACCACCTCGCACTCGTGACGACATTGTTGGATCTCGGCGCGGACGTGAACGGCGCAAAGGAGAACGGCAAGTCGCCGCTGTATGTTGCAGCATTCAACGGTTTCCCTGTCATCGTAGCCGAGCTGCTCAAGCGCGGTGCAGACGTGAACATCGTCGACAACGAGCACACAATTGCGCTGTACGTCGCGGCGCAAGAGAACCACGTCGACGTGCTGGAAGAGCTGCTGTCGCACGGCGCAAGCATCGATCTCGGCAACGTTGACGGCTGGACGCCGCTGCTTATCGCGTGCCAGACCGGCCAACGAGCCGCTGTCGCCTGGTTGCTCGCACATGAAGCAAACGCGAACGCCGCTGATCGAGACGGCTTCGGACCGCTCCACATTGCGGCTCATCATCTTCAGTACGACATCGTAGTCGAGCTGCTGCAGCACTCGGCGAACGCGCGTGCGACTTCAGTGGACGGGGCAACGCCACTTCACTTTGCAGCGATCCCGAACGGTGAGCGCATCGTGAAGACGCTGCTGAAGCATGGAGCGGAGATTGGCGCTGCGACGGCAAATGGCTGGACAGCTCTTCATCGCGCAGCGTACTCTGGGTGCGCTGTCGTCGTGCTGGAGCTGCTGGCAAGCGGAGCACGCGTTAATGCGGCTGCACAGGACGGCTCCACTCCACTGCTTCTTGCCGCTGGAGTCGGTCACAAGGACGTCGTGGCGCTTCTGCTGACGCACGAAGCGGACGTCAACGCTGCAGACGATCAAGGAGAGACTCCGTTAACCGCCGCCGCCAAGGAAGGGTACCGCGACGTCGTCGCAGTCCTCGCGGGGCATGGCGCAAACGTGAATGCGGCGAACGCGAGCGGCATGATGTCGCTCCATTTCGCTGTTGTGTTTGGCCATCGCGGCGTTGTCACGGAGCTACTGGCGCACGGAGCCGACGTTGATGCAACACTTGAGAGTGGCGGATCGCCTTTGTCTTACGCCACATCCGAAGGCTACACGGACATCGTCGTGCAGCTACTCGCTCATGGCGCAAGCACTAGCGCGCGCGACGGCAGCGAGCCGGCGCTACTCGAAGCAGCCGTGTACGGCTTTGAAGAGATCGCAGCAGCGCTCTTGGAGTACGGCGCGAACGTGAACGCACCGCAACCGACGACCCGCAAAACGGCGCTGAGTGTTGCAGCAGGCAAACGCCATCACGGAATGGTGAAGCTGCTACTCGCGCACGGCGCCGACGTGAGCGCGATGGACGAAGACGGCGTCGCGCCACTCATCTCCGCAGTCAGGATCGGCGCCTTGAGCATCGCAGCCGAGCTGCTGCAGCATGGCGCAGACGTGAATCACGCGCAGTCGAACGGCCACACTCCGCTGCACGCTGCTGCGCTTGGAGGACATCGAGACGCCGTGCGCTTGCTCTTGGCCGAAGGAGCGAATGTGGACGCAGTCGCGACCGACGGATCGACGCCGCTGCACACTGCAGCGTACTACGGCCAAGCGCATGTGATCGCGCTGCTGCTCGCACACGGTGCAAGCGTGAATGCAGTCACAGCTGACGATGTCGGCGGGATGACACCACTGCACATCGCAGCGCGACTTCGTAGAGATGCCACTGCCGTCGAGCTGCTGGAGCACGGAGCGGACGTGGAGGTCCGGGATTCTGTGCGCAACAACACGCCGCTGCACGTCGCGGCTCAGTGCGACAACGACACCATCAGCGTGGTGAACGCGCTGTTGCAATACGGAGCGAACGTGAACGCGGCGAACGCGCGCCTCGAGACGCCGTTGCACGCTATGGCACTGAACGGCTTCTGCGAGGTCGCGAAAGCGCTCGTGGCAGCTGGCGCACGCACCGACGCGTTGGACGCCGACAGCCAGACGCCACTCGAGTGCGCTCTAGCGAGAGGTCGAATGGCGATGGTCGAGGCGCTGCTGCCCCTTATTACACAAGAAGCAGCAGCGTGAGCAAGTGCCATGTCGTCATGGCAGAGACGCTGCTAGGCGCAACTGATGAGCGGCGTGTCCTCGAGCGCGTGGTGGAGACGGACAGCAGCAGCAGCAGCAGTAGGAGGAGGAGCTCTACATATACAACTGACGCCTGTGACCGTGGTGGTAGTGACTGACTGACTGACTGGCGTCCTGACGCACGTCACTCGGAGCGACCGACACGGGCGTTAGGACCACGTGAGTAGCACGGGCCGCACAGCGATGGTCTCCCACCGAATCGCGAGGAATAGGAGCTCCGCGAGCCACGACACGGCAAAGTCTTCGCGCACGTACGTGAGCACGCCGCCAAACTCTGTGCGCGTGTCCTCGATCAGCGGCGATGGCGTTGCTACTGACGTGTCGAGGCGCAGTCCTCCCGACGATGGCGCCGCCGCGACTGCTTCAAAGCGCATCCAGTAGAAGATGTCGCACCAGACTTCGTCCGGCAGCAAGAGCTTCTTTGTGAGCGGCGAGCCGAGCGTCTTCATCACCAACAACTCGCTGCCGTCGTCGTCGCGGACGCGAAAGACCATGAAGACCGTGCGGAGTGCCACGCCTTTCGCCAGTCCGCCGCCACTGCTGCTGCTGTACGTGCGCCGGTCAATGATCAGGACGTTGTCCGACACGCGCTGGAGCACGCGGAGGTCGCACTCGAGCCCAGGCGGGAGGAGACTCGCGATGCGCGTGCTGTCAGTCGCAATCGCCCAGATCGACTCGAGCAGCGCGCGCGGCCGCGTCCGCAGCAGCGTCTTCTTGACGGAGAACGTGATCGTCGCGCCTGTGCGAACGCGGAAGTCGCTCCAGCCAAAGACGCTCCCGACTGCTGCGGCGCCGGACGCCGCGTTTGCGAACCGCGCGTTGCGGCACTGGCGCAGTGCGAGCGTCACGAACGCCTGCACTTCGTCGCGCGTCAGTGGCGAGAAGCCAATGAGCTCGCGCCGATGCGCTGCGCTCTCCGACTCGCGCTGGAAGTCGAGGAGCAAGTGCTGCATCGCGCTGTTGAAGAGGTCGCGCTCGCGCAAGTCGCGCGCTAACGCAGCGTTCTCGACGCGCAAGCGCTCGATCTGCTCGGTCACGCGCACAAAGTCGTCGCGCTCGACGCTTTTCGTCGGCGACACGGCGCCGACGCGCGTTGCTGCGGTCCGGTGCGTGCGTGGCGACTGTGCGGCCAGTGGGTGGCTCGGTAGACTAGCTGGCGAGACTGGACTGAGCTGCTGCTGCTGTGGGTCCGTAGGGCACCACAGCGTCTGCGGCGCATTCGCGGCGGCTTGGTCCGCGAGGAGCTTGCGCTTCGTGGCTTCGAGCTCTTCCACGAGCGCCTTCATGTCTTTGAGCGACTCCTACCGTACAGTACATTCATTCGTACGAACGTATGGGCGTGTCAGCCTCAGCGACAGCAAGCGCTTGAGGGCAGTGTGCACGCATGCGCGTCCAGCCACACACACGTACGCGCTTGAGGAGACTGCGCTGGCGATCGCGCTCATTGCGCCGCTCTTTCTTGAGCCGCAACGAGTCGCCCGTGGCGCTGGCTGCTGTTGGCGCGACAGCAGCAGCAGCAGCGTGCACGTGCGTCGGCGCGCGGAGCGGCATTGCGGTGCGACCGTCGAGGATCGTGGGCGTGAACGTAGCGCTGGACGTGGCGGCAGTAGTGGCAGCGCGCGACTCACGCTGCCATCGCTTGTTGACCGTCGCGTTGTTCGGTTTGACGACGAGGACGACGAGCTGGAGGATAAAGACTGGATAGTGCGATAAATGTGGGACGCATGTGGTCAGAACACACACACACATTCTTGCACGCTCTATTGTTCTCAGATAGTGATAAAACCAAAGGGTTACCTACCAGCATGAGTATGACGAGCCTCGAGCAGATCGAGCGCACAACCTGGTGTCGTTGTTGATCGCTGCGGCGCGCGGAGCGTCGTGGCGCTGGATCAAATCGAATGCCTCGAGTCGCTCCGACGCGGCGCAGGTGCGCAACGCTACTACTTCTCACTCGGTCGCGTCCGAGTCGGTCTCTGTCTCGCTCGACGCTTGCCCTTGTTGCGCATCGTGGCCAACGGCAACAGTCGGCGTGTCCTGCTGCTCGCGCAGTTGACGCTCCGTGATCGGTCCCGCGACTTCAATCGCGTCGTGGAGACTCCCGAGCGCGGCCATGAACGTCGAGAGGAAGTCGACGTGCGACTCGTACCGCGTGATTTTACCGGTTTCGCTAAAGTAGAACCGGTTGCCGACATTGTACGTCACCTCGAGCCCGATGAGCTTCTGCACGAGCGGCGCGTTCCAGAGCACGTGCGGAAACATCTTCTCGACCGTGGCGCGCGTGAGGCGCACGCGGAGCACAGCGTCGGCCGAGACCACTGCTGTTGGCTCGGGCAAAATCACTTGGAGCTGCGTGAGCGAGTAGCTCAGCGACGCGTGGTAGAGCGAGAAGCACTGCCAGTTGTACAGCAACCGCTTCGGTCCGCCGGTGCCGCAGAACGCCATGTCGGGCGCCATGAGCGTGCTCACAAACACCGACTGCTGCGGTGTCGGCCGCACGAGCGCGAGCTCGGATGGTTCGTCGGGGTTCACCGGTATACCGCTCGCGAAGATCGAAAAGTACTCGGCCACAACTCGCGAGTACGACCCGCTATTGCTCGCAGGTGTGTGGAGCGCCATCTCCTGGAGGATGCGGCCGTAGACCTGGAGCCCTTGGACCTCCTGTGCGAGCTCCTGCACGTCGCTCTCGAGGCTCTCGACGTACGTCTTGCGGCGCGAGCGGTAGAGCTTCCCGCGCTCGCTGTTCGACATGCGGCGCGACCGCTTCTTCGAAGACGCCGCCGCGGCTTTGCGAGGACGCGAGGGTGGCGCTGGCGGCGGTCGCTGCGCAGTCGGCGCTTCGCGCGTCGCGAGCGCGACAGTCGAGAGGACTGCGATCGGGCTGTCGTCGTCTTTGTCCTTAGCGGTTGCGCCGAGGCGCGGCGCGAGCTGCTGCTCCTGGCGATACTGGCGGCGAAGTGGCGCGATGAGCGGTGGCGCATACGGAGCAAGCGACGTCGTCATCGGCGGCAGCACGTGATGAGCAGGGGGTGCTGCTACTGCATTGGCACTGAGCCGGTTCGCTGCGATCACAAGCGGGTTGTCGACCATAAACGCAGGCGCCTTGGCGCTGAGGCTACTGCTGTGGGCAACCGCCGCGGCGTCGAGGTGCTGGAAGCGCGTGCTCACGGCGCGGCGCTCGCGGCGGTCGAGGATCCGGTCCTGCTCGACGCGGTAGAGCGGCCACGAGTGGTGCGACATCTGCTGCATCTGCGCCTGCACTTCGAGCTCGAACGCGTCGTTCGCGCTCGCACCAGTCGTCGCTGCGACGGGTTCGCAGAGCGCAGTGATGTCCATGCGGCGGTCGCGCGGCGGCGCGAGCGACGGCAACGTTGCGTGCATCGCTTGCGGTGCTGGCAAGTGCAAGTGCAGTTGCTTTGCTTGCGCTTGTTTTGCGTGTGCTGCGTGCTGGCGCGAGGGTTGTTTGCGAATCGATCGGCGAGGTCGCAGGCGGCGGAGATAACGCGGTGGCCGACTGGCTGACTGGCTGGCTGACGACGCCGCTCGAATTCCGAACGCGAGCGTCACCGCTGTCTGGTGCTGCTGTCTGTGGATGAATGCGTGAGTGACCAGGACGACGAGCGACGAATGCGCGCGATGATGGCCGAAAGTGGCGCGTCAGCGAGCGGCCGTTCTTCTTGCTCCGTGTGAGCGCGCACTCACGTGCTTGGTGCGCCTGAATGGCGCACACTCAACACTCGACACACTTGACGATGTGTGAGCGAGCGAGAGAGAGCGTGCGCATGTGCGCTCGCCTGTGGCGCAGGATCAGGACGACAAGTCAGGACGCCAAGGCGCGCGAGACCACCTGTCGAACCCGCGGCCAGCTGGTGGGTCGGTCGGTCTCTCGAGCGCGCATTGCGCATTGCGCACACGCACAAGCACCAGTGCTGCCTGCAGACACATGTGCATGATCGGCTCGCTCGCGTGCATCCGAGCGCCAGGCAAAGAAGGCAAGCGCAGCCGGAGACGATCGCTGGCCATTGTCACCTTCAAACGCGTCGTCATCGCTGCGAGCGAGTGTGCACACGAGTGCTGCTTGCGTCCCACTCGTTTGCCGCTTTTTCGTCACGACGTCGCCAGCTGCTTCTCAGTCTGTTTTTCGGCTCGGATCTGTCGGCACGCTCGTCATCCTCTGTCTCGTGGCTGCATCATCGAGAGAGAGCCAGCGCGTGTTGCTCACGTATGCAGTCCTGCTCGCAAATACCGACACGCACTGGTTCATTCAGGACATTTATTTATACAGGCACTTGCGAGCCAAGTCGTCGTCGACGTGCTTCAGCTGATAGAGAGTATAAAGTATCGCCGCTTCATGCTCGTTTAACACGTTCCGCTTGAAGTTCGCGTTGCACCAACTCGACAATGAGTCCTTGCTCACGCTCGCACTCGCTTGCGTCCTGCAACGAGGGCTCGCATGAGCAGCGAGCGAGCTGGACGATCCAACCAGTCGCGACACAATGCACGTCTTTCATCAATTGATTGTTGTACAGATGCATGCGTCTCTTATCCTCGGCTCGCCGCTAGAGACGCCATGGCGCTCGCATCACCACTCTCCTCCTCGCCGTCAACCAGCATGTGCCGCTGCTTAATGAGCGCGTGCCCAACGAGCTCGAGAGCGTCCTGGATACTCCCGAGTGCCTCGGCAAACGCCGTGACGAAGTCCACTTCGGTCTCGTAGCCGTGGATCTTGCCGTCTGCGCCAAAGTAGAACGTATTGCCGACAGGGTACTCGATCGCGTGGCCAATGAGCTTCTGCACGAGCGCCTCGTTCCAGAGCACGTGCGGAAAGACCTTTTCAATCGTCAGCCGCGAGAAGCGCACGCGGAGTACTGCTTTCGCCGACACGACGGCGTTCGCAGCGTCTGGGACAACAACGTCCAGGCGCGTGAGCACGAACTGGAGCGTCGTGTGGTACATCGAGTAGCGCTCCCACTGCTCCAGCAGCGTGTGCACGCCGCGCGCGCCGCCAAAGTCGATCTCTGGCGACACCATGGAGTCGAGGAAGCCTGCTTGCCGCGACGACCGCGCGAGTGCGTCGCACAAGAGCGAGCTACGGCTAGCGAGCCCGCCCGAGACGACGGGGACGCCAAACTCAAAGAGCGAAAAGTACTCGCACACTGCGCGCGTGCACGGCGACGCAGCGCGCAAGTCGCGCGAGTGGTAGAGCGTCGCGCGCTGCGTGCGGTAGTACAGCTGCAAGTCCTCGACCTCTTTCCGCAAGCCGTCGACGTACGCGCCAAGGCCGTCAGTGTACTTCTTCCGCCGCGAGCGGTACAGTTTGCCGCGCGTGCTGTTCGACATGCGCGTCGACGGTCGCTTGGTCCGTGGCGCTGGCGTCTTGGTCTGTTGCTCTCGTTGTTGTTGTTGTTGTTCTTGTTGGTGTGCAATGGCAGCATCGAGAGCTGCAAGACCAGTGAAGTGAGGGGAAAGCGACCGTGGCAACGCGTCGTCGTCGTCGTGTTTGCTTGGCGCACAGAGCGCGGCGATCTGCATGCGCACGTCGCTCATTGCGCACACTGCCACTTGGATGTGAGGTGCTTGTAGCGCGGAGGTGCTCAAGGCGCACGCAGTGAGTGTGCGGAAGAGCGATGTTCAGTGCTAACAAGCTCGTCAACTGCAGCCGCGACGCTGTCACTTGCAGAACGTATGGTCTGGCCTCACATTGACATTCATAGTAGTGACAAAATCGAGGAGAGTCGAGAGTGTGGGAAAGGGCAGACCATCAAGTGCATCGAATATCACAGAACAGTGATGACGCAATCGAATGATCATAAAACAAATAAGCCCAAAAACCTATGCGGATACATTGATCAAGACAAAAATCTCGCAGAATGGAAATGTCGCACTCAAATACACAATGGCTCGAAAACGTGGACATTTCCAATTGCGCAGTTTCGCTCTCGAGTATGAGTCAACTCCTCTTCATTCAAGCCGAACATCGACGAACAACCTCCTCGTCCTTCATGGCACCGCGACGCCCAACAGCGACCCCGATGCGCTGTCAACGTGTCCGTCGCGACAGCTTGAGCGAAGGCGCTGCGACAGATGCGTCAACCGACGACAGCGGCACGGACAGCGGACCGGGCATCGACGCCTCTGTGCTCGACGTTGACCTTGAGAGCCTCATCCGAGCCGATGATCCGGCGACGGCGGCTGCTGTCGTGACGATCAAGCCAAACATCAAGCTCATGAGCAACAGCGAGCGCGGCAAGTACTACCGCCGCAAGCGCAAGCTCTACGCCGCAGAGCTGAGCGCCAGTGTCACGAAGCTCCGGCTCCAAGTGCGTGCGCTCGCTGCGCGCCAGCACTTGCGCGACGAGCTCGCACTTGGGACGAAGCACACGCCAGTCGGCTCGCTCGCAAAGCTCGTGCGCGAGTACTGCGCGCAGTTTGAGTTTGGTACGCCCGTGCACGAGACGTACAGCGCAAACGACCTCGCGGGTCCGATCACGCGCGTCGCTGCTGCGTCGCCACAGCAGCTGAGCTTCCTGCACGCGGCAATGGAGCCGCACGTGGGCTTTGGCGACTTTGTCGGGACGGCGCTGCTCGTGGACCAGTGGCAGCGCTACTCGATGTACCACGGCAGGATCCGGTTCGAGCTCACGTCTCTCGATGTCGTCAGCGCGTCGTCGGCTCGTAGGGCAGCTACTGCGGTGACGACACCGTACGATGGCGACGATGACGAGCCCGCGCCGCCGGTGATCGCAGTGCGCGCGAACTTGCACGTCCGGATCACGCGCGAGACGATCGAGCAAGTCTTTCCGCACCTCGTCGACCAAGACGGTGCGCTCGTGGACGCGCTCCTGGGTCTCGAAATCGCGTACCCGTGCGTGAACCACTTCTACTTCACGCGCGGCGGCACGATCGCCCGGTACGACCCGTACGTCGACTTTGTCTCGGCGCTCATGAGCAAGATCCAGAGCATCCAATGCGTCGCACACGTCCTGGAGCGCGCGCGCATTGCCAAGCATCACATGATTGGCGTCTTGGACACCGATGGCGATGATGTGTCCAGGCACCATGCGCCATCGAGTGCTGCAGCTGCGAGTCCCAGTCCCAGCACCAGCACCAGCGCAAGCGACGATGATGAGCTCGGAGGACCCTTGGCACCGAGCAAACTGGACCTTGGCTTCATTCTCTCGTAAGGCGAGGCGTGGAAGGAAGGCAACGAGCTCACGGAAGCAGCGGGATGACGAAAGCGGTAGCGTAGCGAACAGACGAACTGGAGCAGATGCGTAGATGGATGGAAGGATGCGTAGCTGTAGTGCATACGAAGCGTAGACATGAGTGTGAGGACATGAGAGAGAGAGAGAGAGAGTGCTGGTGTGTCGTTGGTACTTCACAAGCCCAAGTGGATGTGAGGGACAATGAGTGAGGACACTCACTGGGTCTTGAACGAGCTGGCGCTGGCGCTGGCGACTGACTCATCATCGCACCTTGTCTCGGCGACCCTGTGCTGACGACGACACTCCACTGAGCTCAGTGATGAGTGGAAACGCCGCTGCTCATGGCGGCACTTTGTGTCCATGCAGCTATCGGAGCGGAGCTACTGGAGCATGGTATTAGAGCTCGAGCAGCAGCATAGCGCACCATCGGCAGGTGAGACGAACGAGGCGTGCTTGCTCTCAGCCATCGAGGTGTGTCCAATGTCTCGAACTGCACGCTACACAGAGGTTGAGTCTGCAACGATATTCAACGCCACCGTGTCTCTGGCAATGCTGTAAGACGTCAGTGACGCCATTGTGCTGCACATCGTGAGCAGCAGTGCTCACAGCAGCAAGGAAGCGGCGGTTCAGACCAAGGGTGTCTGGGTTGAACATGGCTAGTTCTCGTCATTCTGCGTCTGAAGCGGTTGGTTTGCTGTAGAATACGCAAATGAGAGCACGAAACA
>JAASFT010001067.1:0-10157 GCA_023333885.1 Globisporangium parvum
GAGCCCGAGTGGCAAGCGGAAGCGATGAAAGGGCCGCTCGTGTCGGACCCGATGTCTGCGCTCTGCCTCAAAGCCGAGTACGCCGGCAACGCGAATGAGCTCTTCATGACTGGCATCGACTCGCTCCACCGCCGATACGACGCCATGCGCCGCGTGCGCGGCGACGGGAACTGCTTCTTCCGCGGCTTCATCTTTGCGCTCTGCGAGCAGCTCCTCAGTACGAGCAGCAGCGCAAGTGCGAGTAGCACGCCTGCAAAGCTGCGCACGCGCATTGAAGATAAGATCCGCGCATCGAAGGCTGAGCTCATCGCAATCGGCTACAGCGAAGTCGCGATCGACGCGTTCTGGGAGACGTTCGTCGACTACCTCGCTGCCATGGAGACGCGGTCGCTCCCAGAGCTATATCCTTCCATCGCTTGCTTGCTTACTTGCATATATGTGTGTACGAGACGGTGATCTCTGCTGAAGGCGTCCTTGACGGCGCTGCGTGGCGATAGTGCACAGTGCAGGACTTCCAGACGGAAGGCGGCGAGTCCGAGTACTTGGTACGTGCTGCCTGCAGTCGACGTAGCGTACACAAACATCGACTTACTCGGCGAACTACGCGCGATGCTCAACGCGCAGGTCTGGTACGCGCGGCTGCTCACAGCTGGGCACCTGAAGAAGCACGCGGAGAAGTTCCAGCCATTCGTCGAAGGGCTCTTCCCAGGCCTCACCGTCGCGCAGTTCTGTGCAGCCGAGGTGCGGCTGTGAGTTGTCTATGGTGTCTTGCGCATGTGGGCGGCTGACAGTCCCGCGCTTGCTCTCGCTCTAGGTCGAGCCGATGGGGAAAGAGTGCGACCAGCCGCAGATCGCCGCGCTCACTGACGCCCTGGGCATTGGTGTCACGATCGAGTACCTCGATGGCAGCGCCACTGAGCTCCAGACGTACGTCTGTCTGCCGAGCGACAGCTCCACGAACGACTCGCCGTCGTCGTCGCCGCGCGCACTTGCGACTGCCGTTGCAGATCCGCCGCTCGCGCCTGTGATGCTGCATCTGCTGTACCGACCAGGGCACTACGACATTCTCTACCCACGCATGACTAGCGCAGCGCCATCGCCATCGACTGTGCTTGACGCATGAGCGCGCAGTCAGTACTCCACACACACGCACGTACGCCCAAAGGCGCGCGCGCCACCAGACGATGCAAAGCAACAGCGCAAAGACCATCAGATTTGCTACGTCCAGCTCGCTTGACATGCGCCTGTGAGTGCTGGTCCTGCACCTCACTTGGTCTTGTTTGCCGTCGCGACGTCGTCGACTGCGACTGCGTGCGCTGCGGAGCTCAGCTGCGCGACGTTGATGAGGTTCTTGAGCACGCACGCAGGGCCGCAGACGTAGTAGCAGAGCTGTCGAGGGCCAAACCATGTCGCAGTCCGACACGTGAGTCGATCGTCGCGTGCGACAAATCCTATCCAATAGCCTACAGCTGCGCGAAAGCATCGCGACGTACATGCGCGAGCGGGACGTGGACGCCAGGCAGGAGCAGCGTCGGGTAGAAGTGGAGGACGTAGAGCAGGATGTAGAACACTTCCGTGCCGACGCAGCAAAAGCCAAAGAACGCGTAGTTGCCGTAGTAGATGCGCAAGAGGACGTTGCGCTCCGCAGCGACGGTCTTGTGGTGCCCCTTGGACGCGTACATGTGGTACCAGTGGCTCGAAAAGTCGAGGATGAGCAGGAACAGGAACGCGAGCAAGTAGTTCGGGTACAAGTGCGAGAGGATCACGAGGAGCCCAGCCGTCGAGCAGCTACACAAGCAAGCAGTGAATGGTGTGAGAGCGAGCGTGGAGGTGAAACGCGATGGCGAGCGACGCCGTGCGCACGCAGTCGTGACGAGTGGAACGTACCGGTCCGTGACCATGTCGAGCACGGCGCCAAAGTTCGAGCACTGGTCGAACCAGCGCGCGAAGAAGCCGTCAAAGTAGTCGCAGACAAAGCTCAGCGCGTAGCACACGACGCTGCTCACTGGGGCCGTCTTCGCGACTGCGAGGCTGTACGCTGTGAGCAGCACGCGCGCGTAGCCGATGAGGTTCGGCACGTACACAAACACATCGGCCGGCGTGCGCTGCTTGCTGCTGCTGCTGCTGCTGCTGGTCGTCGTCGTCGCCATGTTCATGAACTCGCTCGCTCGCTCGTGGTTTCGATTTTGAGCGCTTCACGCTTGAGGGAACCTCGAACTCACACGTGGCACTATCGGATTCGAATCTGCAATAGCAGTTTGTATCAGCCGAGTCTACTACCCTTGGCACGTGCATATGCAACTGCAAAGCCAAAAGCCGGACCTGTCCAGAAGCATGTCACTGCTCTGTGGTGGTGTCGTCGCTCGCGAGAGCGTCATCCTCCTGCTGCAGGAGACTCTGCTCGAGCGCCGAGAGCGCTTGCTTCGTCACCTGAGCAAGCAGATTGGACCACACGTCCGTCAGTCAGTGAGCATTCGACCGAATGCTCCTCTGTCGTCAGTCCGACCCTGCCGATCGAGCCGCAGGACGCACCTCGTTCTGCGTGAGCATGTGTGCGAGCTGCTGCGCGCGGTGCTTCTCCATGTCGACGAACAGCACGTGCTTGACCGAGACAGCAGCGAACGCAAAGACCGGGAAGAGCCGATGTGCCCACACGACAAACTCGCGCGGCGTCGTCATCGAGAACAGCGCGCGGAGCGGCGGCTCGTAGTGCACGAGCTTGACGGCGAGCTCAAAGCACAGGAGCTAGATGGCGCATGAGCGCGTGCCACGTTGGCATCAGCGACACTCCGACACAGCGAGAGAGAGGGAGAGAGAGGTAGAGGGCGTCGCGTTTGTACCATGAGGAACGCAGTGAAGACCCACTTGCTCGCATCGCGTGTGCGCGTTGGCGTCGTGAGGACAAAGCTACGAGAACGTGAGCGACGACGCGATGCAGAGTCAAAGCCTGAGAGAGAGAGAGAGAGCTAGACAGGGAGACCAGGACGTACAGAATGCCAGTCCAGAGCACGTAGAACAGCGCGACGTTGAGCTGCGACTCGGCGAGCGACATCGTCGCGCCGACTGGACCCCAGAAGTCGTACAGCACGCGCCGCGGCTCGTCGTAGATTTGCTTTGGTCGCACCATGAGCGTACAGATCAGAGACGTCTTAGCCCTGGCAACTGGAGTCGCAGTTGGAGATCCACACGAGACGTACGTCGTACGCAGCGTCGACTTGGGGCCACACGTGCGCGGGGATCTCGCCTTTCGCGTGCAAACTGCGCAGGAACGCGTACTTCTGGCCCCAGACGTAGCGCGTCTCCGTGCGCTGCATCTGTCGTAGTGACAGCAGGTGCACGCGTGGGCATCATGTGAGCGCTTGCGAGCAGCTCCGTGGCGCAGATCCGAGACGTACATTGAGCATGCGGTAGACGTTCCAGTCGCTGTGCCGCCATTTGAACCACTGCGAGCACAGACGCAGTCGTCAGTACTGCTTGACAGAGCTTCACTCCGCACTGCGCTTCGGACACACGCACCGCTGGCACACTCATGAGCAGCGCTGGGACAAGGAACGACACGAGCAGCACTTGCGGATACGTCGTGGCTTTGCCACGGTGCAGCAGCATCCGTGACGCAACAGCGCAGACTGGCGCGACAACAAGGAGCGCATACGCTGCTAGGTGCGTATCTTCAAGCGCATCCGGTCCGAGCTGCGAGAGCCCGAGCACCTGCGCGGCAGGCACGAGCGGCTCCGTGTCCATTGTCGCCATTGTCGACGTCAATGCTGTGACGTGTGACTCGCCATTTGCAAGGGTTCGAAAAGGATAGTGAGGAAAGTCAGGGGATCGCATTTCGTACTTTATCGAGCCACCCAAACTCCTCAGTCCATCAGTCCATCGGAACGAGTGTGCGCGAGCTCCTTGTCATCGACGGATCCCCTCGCGCTCGTGCTCTGGGCGAGCGACGCGCTCGCACACACAGCGCACCATGAGCAAGCAAAAGATGGTCGTCGAGTGGTCGCCACACGACACGTCGCTCTTTGCGGTCGGTGCAGATAACTTGCGGCTGTTTGAGACCACAACGTCGGCGGCGACGGCGACGGCATCAGCGACGTCGATCGGTGCACCTGTAGCGTCAGGCGACAGCAACGACATTGCGCCGTCGACCGCAGCAGCGACACTCGCATTGTCTGCTGCCACGACGCAGCGCAAGCGGTCGTTCCGTCTCGTGAAGATCAATGCGCAGATCGCGCAGCTCAAGTGCATGGAGTGGTACCCGCACGCGAACAAGCCGCTGCTGATTGCAGCCGGCATGGGCTCTGGCAAAGTCGTCTTGAGCGACTTTAACGACACGCGCGTGCGCGCCGTGCGCGAGTACGTCCCAAAGTACAGTCGTCCGTGCAACGCCGTGGCGTGGAACACAGCGGTGCCGAACCAGCTCGCCGCGGGCTTTGACAAAGTTCGCTCCGACTTCTGTACGCTCGTGTGGGACCTCAACGCCTCGAGCGGCGCGCTGGGGGCATCGACGATCGCAGGCAGCAGCAGCGCGAGTGCAGACGCGATGCTACTGGGCGATAGCGACGGCATGGACGTGATCAGCGGCTCGATGATGCTCATGGGCACAGGCAGCGGTGCGTCGTCGTCGTCGTCGTCAGCGCGCAAGAGCGCGATCGCAAGCAGCAGCCTTGGGAACGGCTCGGGTCCTGGCGCAGGCGCTGGCAGTGGCGGCGTGAGCAGCCGCAGTGGCTTCACGCGCGAGAACGAGAAGCCGGTGCACGAGCTGAGCAACTCGGAGGCAACTGTTGCGCTCTCGTGGGTCCCGTCGCAGCCCATGTGCTTGGCCACAGGCACAGGCTTCAAGTGGCTCCGCGTGTACGACTTGCGGACAAAAGGCACTGCGCCAGCGCCACTGAGCGTCGTGGCGCACAACAAAGCAGTCTTGGGCGTTGTGTTTGACCAGCACCGGCCGCACATGCTCGCGACGTACACGGATGGACCGCAAGAGGCCGTGCGCGTGTGGGACATTCGCCGTCTCGATGCGTCGTCGGGTCCCGTGCTGTCGCTCCACCAGACGAGCAAGACGCTCTCGCACGTCGCGTGGTGTCCGTCCAAGCCTGGGATCCTCGTCACGACGTCGCCAGACGAGAAGTGGATCTCGCTCTGGGACGTCACGAAGCCCGAGACCGACGGCTCGACGCTGCTCAAGAAGCCATTCCGTCGGCGCTACACGTCCGATCCGCTCGCGACGTTCTCGTGGCAGCACGTCCCAACACTCTCGCGTCCGCAACAGCCGCAAGCGCTGCAGTCGGGACGGAGCACAGCAGCGACGGCTGCGCTCAAAGACATCGCCGCTGCGGCGTTCCCGAACCGACTGCTCACTGTCTCGCTCAATGGCGAGATTGAAGACATCTCGGTCCACGACTCGATGCCGATCTCCGTGTCGTCGCTCGGATCCCTCGCGTTCAGCTGCGGGAAGCTCCTCTTTGGTGGATCAACTGGCGCGGCGCAAGGCAGCAGCAGCAGCAGCTCAGGGCAAGGCACAGCAGCGGCCGCACGTCAAGCGCTCGATGCTGCCGCCGCGACGCGCTCGAGTGCGTTTGACAGCGACGACGACGACATCTCGAGCGAGATGTACCGCCTCGCAAAGCAGGGCTACTCGGTCGATCTGTCCAAGAGCCTGAAGCTCTTTTCGCGCGCGTCGCCGTCGCCGCGGCATCGCGAGCTCCGGAACCTCTGGTCCTGGGTCGACCAAGTCGAAGTCCTGCGCCGTATGCGAGCGAACCGCGTGTCCCACACACGCGCACTCGCTGCTGGCAACACCGTCGCAGGTGTGAACCCAGTGAGCGCCGTCGCCCCAGGACCACTGCGCGGCTGGCCGTTCAATGCGAACGTCCTCGCAGTCGTTGGGATCAAGAACTTGCTCTCAGTCTCGGGCGACTCGCCGACAGCCAGCAGTGTCGAAGCGTCGCTGAACGCAGCGTCGACTGGCGATGGCTCGCTCACGACGATCACGTCGACGCTCAAGACCGACCCCGTGCTGAACTGCTTTGTGTACGAAGGGCTCGGTCGCCGCCTCGCATTGCTGGCGTGCAACTGGGACCCTGACAACGGCCAAGCGAGTCTCCGGAGCAACGCCGCGGCATTCCAATTGCTCTCAGACAACATGCCGCCACCGAGTCGTGCGCACATGCCACTTCACCGGAGCAACTCTGGCGCTTGGGCGTCACAGAAGCAATTTGAAGACGCCGCGGGAGCGTTTGGGAATCGCTCGGACGATGAGAGCAGTCGCCACGAGCTCCGGAGCATCCTCGCCAAGTGCGAGAGCGAAGGCAACTTCCCGCGCGCAGCGATGCTCGCAGTCTTCCACGGCGACTTGACTGCTGCCGTCGCGCTGCTCCAGCGCGGTGCGATCTGGCTGACCCAGCTCCAGAGCGTCCGCGGTGTCCACGCACCGATGGCGCACTCGCCCGATGTGCTCCAGCTCGTTGCGATGGCAGTCGCTGGGTACTCGTCGGCGGCGGCAATGACACCAGTCGGACCCACTGGCCCATCGCTCTGGGCAACGATGTGTCAGCAGCTCCTCAAGCGTGACGAGATTGCGTCGCAGAGCCAGCCGCGGTACTTGCACGCGCTGCTCGCGTTCCTCTGCGTCGCGGCGTCAGCGTCAGCTACGAGTGCACGCGCCAGTCAAGCGCAGCAGCAGCCGCGGCGCGTCGGGAACAGCTCAACGACGAGCAATGCCACCAGCACCAACCCCGCCAGTGCGACTACGCGCCGATCGTGGGGCAGCGTCGACGGACTCTCGGTGTTCACGGGCGGTCCAACCAGCAGCAGCAACCCCATGTCTCGCGCCGCGACCGCAGCAACGGCAAGCGGTGTCTACGCGTCGATCCTGAACGACGCGACGCTGCCGCTGAGCGACCGCATTGCGTTTGCGTGTCGTTTCGTTGGCGCAGACGACTTGCGCGCGTTTGTGACGCACCATGAAGACGCCTGCGTGCAGTCTGGTCGCCTCGACGGCCTCGCCCTCACAGGTCTCAATCCCACCGGCATTCGCATCCTCCAGACGTACGTCGACACGACTGGCGACATCCAGACCCTTGCACTCCTGGCCGCGCGCTTGCCGGCGTCGTTTGTCGACCAGACGCCGCCACTTGGGCACTGGATCGTGATCTACCAAGACCTGCTAAACCAGTGGCAGCTCTTCCACGAGCGCGCGCGCTTTGACGTCGGCCGCTCGCGTCTCGAAGACGTTGTCCACGGCTTTGCGAACTTTGCGCGCGACCCGGATGCGGAGAACCTCCAAGCCGAGCTCGCAGCACCGTCGTCGCTCTCGGTGCCGCCGCAGCTGTACGTCCGGTGCAACTTTTGCAACGCCGCGCTGTCGCTCTCGCACCTCTTGCGCCAAGGCGGTTCGCACGCGTCGTGGCTCAACCGTGCCAAGCCCAAGCTCACGTGCTGTCCGTCGTGCCGCAAGCCGCTACCGCAGTGTGCGCTCTGTCTCTTGCCGTTTGGGTCCCTCAATCCGTACTTTGAGCTCGCGCACCGTCGCTCAAAGCTCGTGTCGGACGCGGTGAGCAGCGCTGTTGCGAGTGCGATCGAGAGCGGCAATGGCATGATCGACGAGCCCGTGAGTGGCAGTCAAGCCGAGCACGAGACGCTCGCGCAGCTCTCGAGCATTCCGTTCGTCGAGTGGTTCACGTGGTGCCAGTCGTGCAAGCACGGCGGTCACGCGCACCACCTCGCCGACTGGTTCGCGACGCACACGTCGTGCCCTGTGACCGACTGCGCGTGCCAGTGCCAGCACTTGGACCTGCCGATCATGCTCAACAACCGACAGAGTGAGCTCATTGCGCAGCAGCAGCAGCAGCAAGAGGAAGAAGCAGTTGCAGCCGCCGCCGCGAGTGCAGCAGCAGCAGCAACTTTGGCGGCGCAGCGCAGTGCAACAGCGAGCGGCAGCTCGGGTCATAGCAAGAAGCACCACCACAGCAGCGAGTCCAAGCGCGCGAGTGTGAAGCACGGCTCGCTCGCTGGCACGCCACTGCAGCAACCGAGTGGCGCATCGGCGCTCGGGACGTCGTCGTCGTTCCGGATGCTCCCGCCGTCGCGGGCGACGCTCGGGTACCAGTCCAAGCTCTCGTCGTCCGTCTCGAGCAACATGAACGCACTCGGAGGGAATGGCGCGAGTGGCACCAACGGTCCCAACGGCGCGAATGGCACCGGTGTGAACAGCAACGGCAGCTCCAGTGGCGGCGGCGGTGGTAGTGACGCGATGAGCATGAGCATGACGCTTGCGAATCGGCTCGACCAGTTGGAGAAAGAGAAGAGTGGGAGCAGTGGCAGTGGCAACGGTAGCGGCACTGGCGGCGGTGGCACTGGCGTGTACAAGTACATGTGAGCGCGACAGAGCTACAAGTGCGAGTTCAGACCCCAGGAGCGAGACGACAGTGTGTGTATGTGTGGCAAAGAGAGCGAGCTCAGAGCCTTTGTTGTTCATGCGCTTGCGTGTGCTCCGCCTGCGTCTGCTGCAATGGATCGTTGTGACGGCAGGTGTCGCAAGTGCGCACGAGCGCAGATAGATAGACTGCGTTGGACAGCTCTCGATCTACTGAGCACGCTAAAGAGAGGAGAGCTGCGTGCCATGGGTGAGCGAGCGAGACTAGAATGTCATCATGGGTCGCTCGTGCGTCCCGAGCATCGAGACGCGGCGGCAGTAGTCGTCAAAGATCTCTTGCTCCGACGTCCCGAGACGCTTGATCGCTTTGTCGCGCTGGAGCTGCTCGCCCGTGAACCCAAACACGAGCTCGGCTTTGTTTCGCCCCATCGTCTTCGTTGCAATGCCTGTGTAGCGCCGCAGCTCTTCGCTCCGCTCGATGTCGACGTCGCTGATCCCGAGCTTCTTCATGCCTTTCTCTTTCTTGAGGATGTCGGCGTTGACACCGAGGCGATCGAGCGCGTGGTGGCTCACTCCGTTTGCTGAGACTGTGGCGCGGCGCACGCCAGCGACGAACGTCTTTTGTCGGATGTAGCGCGGCGTCGAGAGCGCGGCGAGCCCTGCGTTCGCCGACTCGACTGAGTTGGCGTCCACGACCGTGGTCACGAGCGTTGGTGTCGACGAAGAGAAGTCGGTCGAGCTCAGCTTCTTCTGGTTCATCGACCGGACGCTGCCAGGCGACAGGAGCGTCCGCGGCAAAGTTGTTGCAGCGAGCGCTTTGCCCTCGTCTGGCTGCATGGAGACAGCGTCCCACTGCACCTTCGGCCGCTTCTTCTCGTCCGGGAACACGAGTGGAGGAAGCACCGTGCCGTCGTCGCTTGTGAGCTCGAGTTCTTCGTCGGTCACAGCGTGCGGCGAGTGCGCAAGTGACAGACGTGGCGATCCAGGCAGCGACGCACCACTCGCGAGTCTCGGACTCGCTGGAGTAGTCGACTGCAAGGTCGTGTGCTCTGTCGCGGCGGCGGTGGATGTAGCGGCGGCGGTGGGGCTGCTAGAGAGAGAGGAGGCTATCTTGCTGGAGCTCTCGAGCGCGCACGTGAGTACGAGCGAGCGGCGCGTGCGCGGCGGTGGAGAGGTGGAACAGCGCGGTGATCAGAGCTGCTGCAGCGTGTGCGAGCGTGTGTTCGTTCGTCGATGTGCGAGTGCCAGCGCGGAGTCGTTACGAAGGACGAGTCGGCAGAGAACGGTGCCTAATGACGTGCGCGCCACACGACCAGATTAGCCGCACACACAGCTCCCAACGATGCGGAACATGTGCTCATGCGCATGTGCTCAGGACGCAGGATAAGAGCACTGCCAGGTGGACAGGAGTCTGCCGTCGTCTGACCAACATCGCGGGCGAGCGATCACATCTCAAGCAAGCAGACGATGGCGTCGCCAACGTGGCTGCGTGCTAGAGTGGCACAAGACTGCAAGACTTCGTCACGGAGTGCTCGCACAGCTTTGATCGGATCAGCACATGCTCGGTCGAGTCCTCGAGTCCTCGAGACTCGAGACACAAGACTCGAGAACGCGACGACGAGGCCAAACGACGGAGCGAACGCTCGTGCACGTGTTCATTTGTCGCGAGAGGAGGAGCAGGGAGTTCATAGTTCATAGCGTACACTTGCGGAGCAAGCCCAGAGCACACACAAACGCACACGCATCTACTAGTGCGCGCCAGGCCACTTCCAGCTCCCGAGCA
>JAASFT010001068.1:0-10154 GCA_023333885.1 Globisporangium parvum
GGATCGAGTAGCAGCCCGACTGAGATTGGGCATGACGACGACGGAGATGGGTCAGCTCCACCAGCGTCGTCTGGCGCAGCGCCAGCGCAGTCTCCGCCACTGCCGCGGAAGGACTGGGAAAAGAGCGAGCAAGAGGACCTCTTCCGCGCCGCGCGCGTGCGCATGAAGCTCCAGCGCAGTACGTTTGCAAAGCTCCGGACGCTCTACGGGTCGATTCCACCAAACACACTCCTTGACGGCGAGATGCTCTGGCAACCCGAGCGCATTCGCATGATGTGGGAGCGCAAGGACTTCTTTGGCGTCCTGGGCGTCCCGCGCGACGCCACGACGCAGCAGATCAAGCGCCAGTACCGCAAGCTCGCGCTCAAGCTCCACCCAGACAAGACGATCGAGTCGTCGCACGCAGCTGCAGCAGCAGCCGCAGCTGCGAATCCAGACGGCTCGACTGCGGGCGACTACTACAGCAGCACAGCTGACGAGCGCGTCGAGGCATTTGTTGCTGTCACGCACTCGTACAAGCTCTTGTCTGGCGACCCGAGCACGATCAACAGCAATATTTGGAAGCCTGCAATGTAGAAACCAGTCAAAGCGCGGTTTAGACGCGACCAGTCGTCGCGCAAGTGCCGGTTTGCAGCAAGCAAGAGCAAGCAAGGCAACAAGCAAGAGCAAAGAGCAAGCAAGAGCAAATAGCAAGGGAACAAGCAACAGCGTGAGCAAGAGCAAGTTGCATGGACGTGAACCGCATCTTTTCGGCCGAGCAGATCGCTGTGCCGCCCGACTTGCCACTCGTGGTGAAGGACTGGACGAAGGCCGTGATCCGCGACCATCCGGACGACTTGCTCCGCTTCTCGCTCCAGTGGTTCCAGGACAAAGCAGCGCTCATGTCGCAGCGCAAAGCCGCGGAGAACCAGGTCCGACGCATGCGGCAGCTCTTTGAGACGTACGACGTTGACGGGAACGGCCGCATGGAGGCAAAAGAGCTCCAGCGCTTCCTTGTCGACGACCTCGCACTGCCGCTGAGCGAGAACGAGCTCGAGGACCTCGCCATGGATCTCGACGCCGACAGCACAGGCTTCATTGAGCTGAGCGACATCATCCAGTGGTTCTCGCATCGCTAGCACCTGCCAGTCCCCATGCACGCGCGAGCGAGTGCAGTGCCTTCGAACGCACAAGTGGTCGCTTATGTATCGAAACGCTTTGCCTCGACGCCACAAGTGTGTGTCTGTGTGTGTGTGCGTCTACGTCGTTTGCGTGGAGTGTCAAAGCCATGCGTGCGTTAGGACAGGAGCTGACGTCGGTCGTACGTAGCGGCACGTGTATCAAGTAGCGTCGCAGAGGCTGCTGTTGGTGCTCGTGCTACGACTTCCTACGGCGGGCTCGTGGCGACTCTACTCGGTCGCAGCGAGCGCAACGGCTTCCGCAACGGACGCAGCGGCGGCAGACTTGCTGTCGCTCTGCCAGATGCGGATCGTGCCGTCCTCGGAGCCCGTCGCAAAGCTCTCGCCGCGCGGGGCGTAGCGCAGACACCGCACGGGACCGTGGTGGCCTTTGTGGCACTCGAGCATCTCGCCCGTTGCGTAGTCAAACACGCGGACCCACGTGTCGGAGCCACCGGCGATGAACTTGCTGTCGACAGGGTGGAGCGACGCGCCGCCCTCTTCTGCAAACGAGATCGGCATGGCAAACGCCCGCACGAGTGCAAAGTTGTTCGCAACGTCGTAGAAGTAGACCTGTCATGCAACCCACAAGCCACCTCGGGTGAGCCACTGCACCACATCCGCCGCGCGCCAACCCTACGCGCACGTCCGTACCTTCTTGCCCGCTGCGACGGTGAGCACCGTGGCGTTGCGCGACGCCTCCATGTCCATGACGCCGCCAGCGTCGACCTTGAACTGCTGCACTTTCGTGCCGGCGTCGAGGTCCCAGACGCAGATCGTGCCGTCGACTTCGCCAGTGACTGCGCGCGCGTCGCTCAAGACGACGACTTTGCGGATCTGCTCAGCGGTTGCGAGCTCGAGCGTCGGAGCTGGCGGCGGCACAAAGATGCCGGTGCGACCTTCGGCCTTGTAGTGCGCCACGAGCTCCTTCACGCCCGTGAGGTCGAACACGCGCAGGAGCTTTTCGTGTCCCGCTGTGAGGAGCCGCGCGCCGTCGGGCGTGAACTCGACGCTCTTGACCACGTGCTTGTGCTCAAACGTCGTGATGACGTCGCCCGAGAGCGCGTCCCAGAACTTGACCGAGAAGTCGGCCGAGCCTGTGGCGGCAAACTGCGCGCTCGCGTCGACCTTGGCGCTCCAGACCGCGCCTTTGTGGCCTTCGAACGTACCGATCCAGTCGCCCGTGTCCGCGCGGCGGAGCATCGGGAGCTTGTCGTGGCACGCCGAGATGAGGAAGCAGCCGTCGGGCGTGACCGGCGAGTAGTGCACCTCGGCGAGCGGCCGCGAGTGGCCGGGGCAGACGACCGGGATCTGGCGCAGCCCACTGCGCGACGACGGCGAGAGCGGCGGTGGCGGTGACGCAGCGTCCATGGGGAAGGCGTGTGAGGCGCGAGCGAAGACGACGGAGGACGAAGGGGGCGAGCAGGATACGCACGAGCGGCGCGTTGAGGTCTTGGGCGTATCGAAGAAGCTCGCTTGCGCTTTTGCGCGCTCAACGCTTGTGCATTCGACACGAAGTATACGATATGCAAGTCAACTGTGCATTGCCAGGTTTGGATGCGAGGCGATGGTGTGTGGTCCACTCAAACACACGATCGCCAGAGAATTGGCGCAACTGGCAGAGAAAACGATCGCAAGGACGCGAAAAGACGCAGATGCACGATCGTGTCGGCGATGACGAGTCCATCCGCTCGTCGCGCGCAGAGCATGCTCGCGCAAGTCGCCAGAGCGCGCCAGCCAGCGGCTTGCGTCGTCATCAAGCGCCGCTCAACGGCGCGACGCGCAAACGTCCTCGAGCTGCGCGGCTGTCGGTACCTCACTGCGTGGCTCGGCATCGTTGGGCTCAACTGCATCTGCGCAGTCTACCTCACGCAGCTCGCGCGTCTGTACTCGTTTCTAGCGCATCCGTACATGGAGTACTGGGTCGCGCTCATTGCGCGCGAGAACCATGCGTACTATCGCCAAGTGGGCTGGGGCTTTGGCGCGCTCGCTGCGCTGTACTACTACGAGCTCGTGAACATCATGTGTGCATCGCTGCGAGCGCGCGAACTCGTGCTGCTCGGCGACAGCTTCAGCTCTGTGCACCTGCTCAAACGGATCTTTTGCAAGCTGACGCCGCACGGGTGGCGAATGCCACGGCTCGTGACAGCGCAACGCCAGACACTCACATGGCCGTCTCGCCTCGTGCGACAAGCGTACCACGCATTGTTCAGTCGCCATGGCGTCTTTGGCGTCGAGAGCACGTTCTTCCCACTCGTGTTCACGCTCCGTGAAGTCATTGAGATCGTGTCGCAGACGTTCCAAGCCCACCGCTCGAGCGAGTCGCTGCCACGGCCGTGGCTCAACAACTTGTCTGTGACGCTCGTGGTTGTGAACTGCTGGTCCACGCCTGTGCTCCAGCGACTACTGCGCCATCACCAAGGCTTGGAGCGCGTCGTGTGCCTCGTGTTTGACGTCGCGCTCAACATGGGCTCGAGTGTTGTGATCCCAATCGTCGTGTTCACTCCGTACTACCACGCGTTCCTCCCGGCGTACTGGACGTTCCCGCTCGAGCTGCTCTACGACACGCTCTTCTTCTCGCGCCTCGTCATGGAAAACGACCTGCTGTTCTCGCTCGCGCCGGCAGACGTCGTCTCGCGCATGGTCCCGTACATTGGCGTCTACAGCTCGCTCACAGGCGCTGCGACGCTGATCCACCGCCACGGGAGTCAACGCACAGGTTCGGCTGTGGAACCTAGCAACATCGTCACTACCTGCAGCGGCGCGGAGAATACTGACGCCGACAGAGCGACTGCACTCGCGCCGTCGTCCACCAGCTCTAAGCGACCTGCAACCACAGCGCATCTCGTCGCCGTGAGCTCGCGAAGCCAGCGCTTCGCTGCGCGCGTCGCTCGTCACAAGACGCTGCTCGTCCACTGCGCCTTCATCGTTTGGAGCATCGGCGTTCTCGCGCTCCATCTTCGAGCGACTGTGCGCATGCGTGAGCGCGTCACGGGCTGCCGTCAAGTCATGGGCTCGTGGTTCACAACCGACTACCCGTGCTCCGTGTACACGTACAACTGCTATCGCCACGGCACACGGAGTCCCGATGACGCGTCCTGGCCCCAACTCGATGCGTCGACGCTGCTGTACCTCACGATCGCGCACTGCGCTGCGCTTACGGTCCCGCCGCGGATCCAGAGCTATGCGAACTTGCTCGGCTTCCAGCTCCACAACACGACGCTCGTCGAGTGGTCCAAGGCGAGCGCGATCTCTGCGACGACGCATCGCCAGATGATCGTCGTCTTGATCGGCCGGACTAATCTGTCACGCATCCCTGACGGCTTGCTCGAGCCATTGCCTGCGACCCTCACGGATATTGAGATCACGCACTCGAACCTCTCGGCGCTGCCGCTCGATCTCCACACCAAGTGGCACGCCTTGGCGACGCTGTACCTCGAGCACTTGGCGCTCACGGCGTTCCCGCCGACGCTGACCAAGCTCGAGACAACGGAGCTATCGCTCTTTGGCAACCGCATCGTGCGCGTGCCCGAGCTCGCAGACGTCCAGCAGCGCTATCTCTGGTTCGTGCTGAGTGCAAACCCGCTGACGGAGCTACCCGAGACGCTCGGCGACGGCACGGCATTTTCGTACGTGAGCGTCGAGCGCACGCTGCTCACGGCGCTGCCAGCATGGACGCAAACCCACGTCGACGACACGATGTACCTCGCTGGCACGCCGTTCTGTGACGCGCAGCAGCAGCACGAAGGGCAAGACGGCAGTGAAGGCAAAGATGCAGTGCAGCGCAGTGGCGCCGTGTTCACGTGCACTGCGCGCGATGTCAATGGGAAGGCACCGATTGCGGTCATTGACGCGCTCGTCCCGCTCGTCCCGCTCGTCCCGCTCGTCCAGGAGTAGGTAGCGCGCGCGCGAGGTTCTCGTTCAACGCTCGCACACTGCTGCGTCCGCACTGCTGCTCTCCGCAGTGGTGTGGTCGCCTACCAATAGGCGCCGTCAGACAACTGACACGCCGACACTTGCCTGTCAAACACACCACTTGGAGTCCTCCAGTCGCTACTCGAGCCTCGCTTGACGAACGCCATGCGCGCAAACGCACATGTGGTGTCGACAGACGCGAAGACTCGACCGCGCTTCGGCGTCGCGGCGCGTGAAGCAGTGCGCAGTGTCACGCGCATTGCTCGCGATGCACTGCTCTGCTGCGGATTTGCGTGGTTCGTCAGCTGGTACATTGCGCAGTGCAAGGTCGTCGCGCACTGACGCGCGCGAGCAGTCGTACGCACTGACGATCGCGCACGTCGTCACGCTCAGCTCCCTCTCTGCAGCGTTCATGATCGTTGCAATGCTCACGCACGTGCTCCATTCGCAGTACCACATCATTCACTGGCCCAGACTCGGCCATCACTGTGGCGCTGCGCACTCGTGCTTGCAAAGCGCGTTCTACCTCCGTGCATCCTCGCGTTCACAGCGATTCAAGGCATCGTGTACTTGTTCAGTCGCGCACCAGACTCGCTGCGGCACTCAAGCTCGAGTTCTACGTCGGATGTGCGATCAACCACTTGTTCATCTGCTACGCCGACCTCGCAACGCGAGACATCATTCGCCAGGAGACTCTCGCGAACTAAGCGAGGACATCTCCAGTCGCTGCTCCGCAGCCTCAGGAGACCGAGCAGTGCTCCACCGCTATCGCCACTGCACAGCCATCGCACCGACAACGACGACGTCTGCGATCATGTGTTTCTTTCGGTCGCATCCCAAGTTCGTCCTGAAGGCCACTGGAGCGCCGTCGAGCACAACTGCGCAGCTCACCAGCATCGCTGCTCAAGTCGCAGCCGAGGTCGTGATCGATGTAGTTGCGCGCACTGTCGAGATCCGCGCTGGTGTGAACTTTCGCGAGCTGCATCGCCACGGCGCGTTCGTGCTGCTCGTCTTCGTCTACCTCGCTGTCCTGAGCATTCAGATCTCGGCGATCATCTACCTCCGAACATCGTAGCCGTGTCGCGCGACAAGTGGGCGAAGACGATGCAGTGTTTCGTGCTCTGATGATGCCGGCTAGCACTGAGAGTACGTCAGTGAACATTGAGTGACGGCGTCTCGACGACCTTGAGCTGCGCTGTCTCGTGAGCTCGGTCAACGACACTCGCTACTCACTGCGGCGTCCATGTCGCCACTGGTGTGACGTTGAGCAAGATGCACTTCTCGCCTCTCGCTGCCGAGTCGCTCGCACAGAGCGTCGACTTGACCACGACATGACGCTGCGAGGGCGTCGTGCTTCACATCCAGCTGACTGAACGCTGATGCAGCGCAATCTCCAGCTGCTACAAGGCGGAAGCGTCGACCAGCTTGGCCCATGACTTGGTGCAGATCCCTTGAACATCACAGCAGCATCGATCGCGCACACACCTACGTCCTTTCGACAGTAGCTGCGTTCTGCGCAACGTCTGGACAGCATCGTCGCGTGCTCGCGTGGTGACGACGTCGACAGCCGATTGCCGTGGTTGAGACTGATTGATAGCGCATGACCGGCGACTGACGAATGGCCGAGCAGCATTGCTCACTGCCGCTTTGACGCCGTTTGACAGATCGACAAGGCGACACATCAATGGATCCATCAGCTCGACAAGTCGATGCTCGCTCGTGTGTCCCGCGTCTTCATCTCAAAGACAGATGTGAGGATCCGATGCGACGTCGTGCGCACGTTCCGAGTCGTGTCGTCACGCTGGCGGTGCGAGAGTGGCGGCAATGAAGGCGACAGTGGGGGAGTGGCAGAAGAGACTTGAGCCGAAGCCGACGGATCTGCATCGATGCAAGCGACGCCTCCAGTCGGCACCACAGCCCGCGGCTTCTGCTTCTTCTTGCCAGTCGTCATGACACTCCCGCGCACGATCAGCGCCGTGAGGAAGCTAAGAAAGTCTGAGAAGTCGCGACACACTTGGCTCACGCGGTAGCACGACTTGCCGACGTTGTTCTCTGGCTGGAGCGGGTCGCAGATCATGAGCAGTCCTTCGTGCGACGGCTGCGGCGACAGTGCCACGGACGGCGGCGAGTACGCAGTCACGGACAGCGTGAACGCCGTTGGAGGCAATGGCGGCGGTGGTGAACATGTGATCGACGGCGGCGGCGATGACGATGTACGCACGAGTGGCGGCGCTGGTGGCGACATCGGCATCACTAAGAGTGGTGGCGGTGGAGACGCAAGGGACGATTGTCCAGACCCCGTTGGCGGCATCATCGCCGCGACTGCGTCTCCACTCTCTGAGCCAACGTCTCGTCGTCCAGAGACAACAATCGCGTCGACGTGCTGCCGAAAGTCGTTGCCGTAGAACTGGAGGAAGTCCATCAAGTACTTCCCGAGCAAGAACGGCTTGGGCTCGAGCTCGCTCTCGTCACTGTCGTCCGTGGCACCTGCGAGCATCGACGGCAAGTGCGGACGTCGCGTTGTGCGCGTTGTCGTGCGACTACTGGCGCCACTTTGCTCGGCTTTGCGCTGCTGCTGTGCTAGACTCTGGCGGATGATGTCCTGCGCGACGTGCTCGCCTTTGCGGCGCTGCGCTTCACAGCGCAGGCTCACAGTGCAAACGTAGCTTGCGTCGCTCTGCAGCTTCTGTCCAGTGCTCACGACCACGTCTGTAGTGCTACTCACAGCTTCAGTCGCAGTACCAGTACCAGCAGCTGTCGCACCCGACTCTGTCGACTTGGCGAGACCTTCTGCGTCTGTCTCGGCGAGTGGCGACGCGTGCACTGCACCTTGCTCTTGGAGCACAAAGATGATCATGAGCAGGAGACCGTAGGACGAGAGCCCACCGACGTACGGGTCGTTCCCGCCGCGCTTGACGAGGAAGTACTTGAGCACGAGTGCAAGTTCACGCAGTCCGTAGAAGTGGTGCGCGAGCGTCGAGATCAACGACGCACTCGCAATGCCGTTGTGCGAGAGACCGGTGGGATCGTCAAACGTAATGTCAAACGGCACGCGCAGGACTCTGTCGCTTGGTGCATCCGAGGGTGGTGACGACGGCTGCAACGCGTTGCCGCTAGACACGGTCACGAGCACGACGGCTTTCAAAAGCGGCACGGACGCTTTCGTGATCGCACTGATCTCGACAAAGTCGCAGCCGCTCGGTGACGCGGCAAAGTGTGTAGCGAGCGCGCTCACACACTGCTGACACGTTCGTCCGTACTCGCCAGCGACGCCAAACACAACGAGGTCAACGTCGCTGTAGCCGCTGTGGAGCTGTGTTGCAAACGAGCCGTAGCCTTCGACGTGCGTCGTCTCTCCACCCCAGAGGTCCTGGATCGCGCGCTTGACGTTTGCGACTGCGCGCTCGATCCACGGCCGCAGCCGCTGGGCTTCGAGCACCTGCTGCTCGCAGAAGTCGACAATCTCGTCGTGTAGCACGACTTGCATCGTCGCCGTTTGCTCTTCGTAGAGCTGCTGGAGGTGCCCAAACGAGAACCGGTGGTCGCTGTCGCTGTTGTGCTGCATCTGCTGCTCGCTCACGCGCCGCGCGCGCTCTTCTTCTGTCGCTTGCAGCACGTGGCGGCGTCCTTCGAGGCGCTCTTCCCACTCCTTTTCCCGCGAAATGCCGTTCACAGGACACGCGGCGAGGTGCGCGGCGAGGTTCTCGCGCGAACAGATCTCGTTGCATCCGAGCACGGCGTTCGGACAGACGACGTCGTACGAATAGAAGTCCACACCGAGCGAGTCTTCGCCGGCTTGGTCGAGTGTATCTGGGACTTGCCGATACACGCAGCTCTCCAAGTGCGTCTCGAGGTCGCGGAGCATGCAGCTCACCATGCAGCCGAACCAACTGTTTGGGCACACGACCTCGTAGTCGTCCGCGAGGCGCGAGATCGTGCTCTGGAACCACTGCGTGTTCTTCATGTTGTCCAAGAACATCTCGCGCATCATCGCCTCTTGCTCGCGCTCAATCGCTTCGATTGCCCACTTGCGCCGGCGCTGGATCTCCTCTTCTTCCTCTTGCTGCAGCTGCTTGAGCACGTTCAAGCGCCGCGCTCGCTCTTTCTCCGCCGCTTCAATGACCCACTTGGTCCAGTACGATCGGTCGTGATCGCCCGTCGACTCGAGTGGAGGCGGCGGTGGTGTTGGTGGAAGCGGTGGCGATGTCGATGGCGGTAGTGGCGCAGTTGTCGGAGGTAGCGGTGGTCGGAATGGACCGTGTAGTGGGTACGGCGATGGAGTGAATGCCGCTAACGGCGCAGTGCCAGGGACGTGTGCATAGCGATGGTGATCATGATGGCGATGGTGGTGATGCTGATAGACATAGCTGTCGCGCCGGTGGCGTGTCGCTGGTAATGCAAAGTCCATGTCTGCGAGCGCTAGCGGTGGCTCGTGCGCGTGCTGGTGCTGCTGCTGCGACTCGTGGTGGCGTAGATACGACGGAGACGCCGCTCGGAGGTGGTGCGGGCTAGTGGTGCTCTGAGGACAATGCATCGGTCTTGCACATGGCGGTGACGTGGGTCCATCGGTTCCATCGCCGGCTTCAAACGCTGCGGCAGTGCGTGCGAGCTCTTTCTGGAGCAGCGCTTCGATCTCATCGGCTGCCGAGCCGTCGATCCGCGGTGGTGTCTCTACGGCAGGTGGTGGTGATGACATGGCATCACATGCAGCAGACACAGCAGCAGCAGCAGCATCGCCGGTCAGCGTCTTCTTCTTTGGACGTCTCTTTCGCGGTCCCGAGTGCTTCTTGCTCTTCGTGCCGCCTGCTAGCGCGCTGTCGTCGTCGTGGCTGGCTGCTCTATCGCGTACAGGAGAGGTGTCTACGCGACCGAGCGTGCAGCTACTTCTGTTATGCACGACGCTGCTGTTCTCTTCGCTGCCGCACATGGCGCACTGCGCAACTGCTGCGGACGTCGGACCGTGTGCTCGCAGCGCGCACTGCTTCTCTCGCGTTTTTGCCGTGTTGCGAGTGTTCAAAGAGGCGATGGCGCTCGTGTTGACCACATCACGGGCGACCTTGGTTTCATCACTATCAAGCAGGA
>JAASFT010000107.1:0-40485 GCA_023333885.1 Globisporangium parvum
CTCGGTGCCCGTCGTGATCGCCTGCGGGTACCCAAACCCAGCGATGCAGCGTCCAAGCGGGACTGCGACGCCGCGTCTGGCGCCGACCGAGGTCTTCTTTGACGGCAAGTTTGGCCAGTCGAGCGCCGCGCTCTTTGAGTAAGGGAGGAGTAAGCGGCTACCTCGAGTCCTGGGTCTGTACGCTACCAAAGCAAAGTTCCTTTCCTCGATTGCATGCACTGTGTCCGTGTTCGTTCTCAGATAGCTCGCTTTGAGCCCAGTCGCTCAGAGCAAGCAACTCGCCGCTACGCGCTAGCCGACTTGATACGCGCTGCCTTGGGCACCTTCCGCGCTCGCGAGCGAATCGCTCGTGCGAGCTCTGGGTCCAAGTGCTCAGTCGCGTACTCGAGCGTCCGACGCGGTGCCAACGACGCGTACCGCTCGAGAAACTGCAGCAGCGCTGCGCGGTCACTTCGCCCGCACTCACGGAGCATCCACCCGCAGGCGCGGTACACGAGGTCGTACTCGTCAAAGCGCTCGCCTCGAATGTGCAGTTCGTACGCATTCGCGTCGTCGAGGAGCCGCAAGAGCTGGTACCGAACGATGTGGAGCGCGAACGCAACGCTCTGCGTCCGGATGCCGTAGACGAGCACGATCGAGACGCGCGTCTCCCAGAAGTCGGTCGACGTCAGCAGTTGCTGGTACCAGTCTGGCAGGACGTCGAAAGCGCGCTGGAGCTGTGCGAGCTCTGTTGCGATGTCAACAGCAGGCTCTGTAGATGCACAAGCGTCCACGAGCGCGCAGAACTGCTCGACGCTCGCGAGATGCTGCTGCACCATCCACGCACCGAGGATCTTGTAGCTCGTGAGGTCGACGAGGTCCCAGTTGTCAAAGCACGCCAAGTGATGGAGGTACATGTCCACTGCTTGCTGTTTGATCGCGTGTGCAGCGCCTGAGCGAGTGCTGGCGTTGTCGTCGCTTTGAACAGCGTCTTGGAGCCACAAGCCGCGCTTGAGCGGTCTCGTGAACGCTTCAACGAGGCAGATGCCGCCAGCGGTGCGCAGTTCGTGCCGACGGTCAAGCAGTAGCGCTGACACGTCTGCGCGCGTCGTCTCGCTGATGTGTGCGCGCACGACTGCGCGGCACTCGGGCTTTGTGAGGCCGAGGAACGTGTCGTCTCGAGTGTACGCGCTCTTGAAGAATGCCGTGCGCTGACGAGCGCGCTCTGGGTCCACGAGCGCAAGCAGCGCTGTTTCAATGCGCGAGGGAGCAGGGAGCTCGACACTTGCGCTGCTCACCGTCGATTGTGAAAGCAGCGCATGCGAGTCAGCACGCGAGAGTGCAATGCGGCGGCTGGCTGTAGCTGCACGAAGGTTCTGCGTCGCTCTCCACATCGCGAGCGAAGAGTGCAAATGGACGTCGTTCAAGCGAGCGCCAGCGACTTGCTGGTCACGAGCGATTGACCGCCATTTTGCCAATCTCCAGCTGATTGAGGCGCGAACTGCCTGATTGACACGCAAGGTGAACTAAAGAGGTGTGTTCACGGAACACCCTAATAAAAGAGTATCAAGCATGTGACAGAGGGTTTGACTTGCTTCAACTTGACAAGCGTCACTTGATCCGCTTCATCGTCTTGCTTGCTATCGCCACGCGCGCTGCAGCACCAGCTATTGGACAGCGCTCAAGCCGTCCCACAAGTGCATCGTCTTCGATGAACAACCAGATCGACCGAGGTAACCAAACGTCTCAATCTCAAGATGACAGACTGACCTCACAGAGCGCTGAAAGCAGCTCTAGTCCCTGAAGCACGTGAGTGACGCTAAGCTACGCTCTCTGCGCCTTCTCGAGCGCTGCATCGAGGCTAGAGCCGCTTGCGAGATCAGCAACTCCAAGCAGCAAGACATGTGCAAGGCAACAGTGCACGACACCATACTCATGCGCAAAAGCAGCAGTAGCAGCAAGGAGAGCTGCGGCCACGGATGCCTCGCTGGTGCGCACAGCGATTGACTTGCACGGACGGAGCGAGCGCCAGTCGTCCGCATGCGCAGTTTCCGTCAGAGTTCAACACCTCGCAGTCGAGTCAAACTGCGCAGCAGCCGCGAGCAAACAAGCAAGCGAGCGCACGAACTACAGCCAACGCGCTCGCTCGCTCCATTTAAAAGTTCAAACTGAGAAGAGACGACAACAGAAGGACTCCACACGCGCTCGCTCGACGTACGCACACACACACACACGAAGGACTCGCAGCCGATTCATTCGCACGAAGCAGCGGACACAGACGCCAAGCTGACAAGACGCAGCAGCAGACGCCGACACTTCGCTCGCCCATCCACTCGCGCTACAAGACGACGTCCAAGCGCAGTCACACAAACTTCTTGTCGGCTGCGATGACCGACGTCGGTCGCTTGTCACTCACGAGCATGCGCGTCCACGCCACGCAGAGCAGCAGCTGCAGCGCGCACACGACGCTGAGCATGATCGCGTCAAACTCGAGACGCGACGTCCACGCGATGTCAAAGTCTCGGAACGCCGCGCTGTGGACGCTTGCAGGTGACGCAGACGCTCGAGTCTCGTCAACGTGCCCACTAGCACCAGCAGCACGCGCTTGCACAAACGCGCCGCACCAAGCGTCCACTGCGTCGCTCGAAGCGTAGCTCTGCAAGAACGCAGCGCGACGAGCAGCGTGCGACTCACTGCTGCTGCTCTCGAGCTGCGCAAAGAGGAATCGACAGCCGTGCGCAGCTTTCTCTGTCGCACTGGCGTCGCTACTCGTGGCGCTCACTGCTGGGTCCGAGCAGAGCGAGCCGGCGCGCGCAGTGCAGTAGAACTCGCTGAGCGCTGCGTCGATGCTTGCGTCGCGAGCGCGAACTCGCTCCATCTGCTGCGCTGCGCTCTGTTGGCTCAGCACGAGTGTGCCGATGAGCACGAGTGTCAGCGCAGCTTGCAATGCAAAGAGCGCATCAACGACGCGCGCGAGCCGCTGGTCTGGGAGCCGCGCGCTCACGAGGTAGAAACACACGAGCGGCAAGGCGATGCTGAGCTTTGTGAACGCACCAGTGCTGTACGCGACGTAGAACTGCTGGACATCCGCGACTGGGAACGCATCGAAGCGCGGGTCGTGCACATCGTGCGCACCGTCCGAGTCACTGGACGCGAGCGCCGTGAGCGCGGCCCAGACGCCGAGGATGCACACTGCCGGAGGTGTGCTTCCAAGCAGCACGAGCGACCACGCGTTGCTCTCGACAGCGTCCGCGAACCAGCGCTGAGCGTTGCTCCGGTGCGTCGTCGCCATGTTCGCTTGCGATGAGTGTTTGCCGTGCCTCGTTGTTTTTATCACTATTGCATTTGCTATCACTCGCATCCGTCGTCAGTCAGTCGATAGCCTCGGAGCTCGATGCGATGTCGTGCAAGTCGAGCTGCAGCGCAAGGAGCTCGTCCAGTGCGTCTCGCGCAGACGGTCGGTCCTCTGGCTGGAACGACAGGCACTGGAGCACGAGCATCCGGATCGGAGCCGGAGCGCGCGCACTCCCGATCATCGGAACCATCTTCGAGTTCACGTCGCTCGTGCTCAAGATCGCAACGTCCGAGTCGACGCGATGGAGCAAGTCGACCGGGAACTCGTACGTGTCGAGGTACGCGAGGAGGATCCCGAACGAGTACATGTCGGCTTTCGGCGTGTACTGCTGGCCGTCGATCACCTCTGGCGCAGTCCAGACGGTCATGTCCATCTGGACACTGTCGTGGTCGTCACAGCCGGCATCGATGACACTGTCCGGACCACTGCTTCGTGGACTCGGACTCGCGGACTGCGCGCGGCTCAGCTGGCGCTCGGACCAGCGCTGCAACGCGCTGCAGCACGACAAGTCGCTCAGCTGAACGCGCCACGAGCGATCGAGCAGGACCTTCCGAGCACTCAGGTTCCCGTGGACGAGCGACGGCTCGAACGCGTGCAAGTACGCGAGCACGCGCGCAGTGGCAATGGCGACTGAGAGCTTGGACGGAAGTGTCGGTGAGTCGTGGGGCCAGCTCCACGCATCGTAGGTCGCTTCAGGTGGATCGAGCGATGCTTCGCGAGGACTAGCAGCGTCGTGGTCGCCAAGCTGCTCCTGCTGCTGCTGCGTGAGGAGTGGACCACGATCGCTTCGCTGAGACGCCAGCGCATCGAGCGCACGGGCTCTCTGGGTCGCAACGACATCGTCGAGCGTTCTGTTTGGCATGAACTCGGTCACGAGCGTCAGTGTCTCGACACAGTCGTCTGTGTCGACGCGCAGTCGCTTTGGATTGAGACCGTCGAATGGCTCGTGGAGATAGCCGATGAAGCGCACGAGGTGCGGATGCGAGAGCGTCGCGTGGAGTCGGATCTCGGCCATGAAGCGCCGCAGTGCTGGCGATCGACTGCGATCATAGCTGCCGGTCGCATGCGAGTCTGATCGCTGGCGCTTGCGCTGGACGTGCAGCGTCTTGAGCATCACGACTTGGTCATGAAGGCTCGCGAGTGCGTACGTCACCTGAACTGCCTCGTCGTCTTGGCTCGATAGTGCGCTCTTTGCAGGTCCTGGCAGCGCAATCCCAGCCAGTCGACGTGGTGGAGACGACAGCATCGAGCGTCGGAGTGGCTGGAGCGCACTGCTAGTGCTGCTAGTGCTCAGTGCACTAGCGCAACGCTCGCTCTTGTCGGTCGAGCCACCGAGCTGCAGCTCTGTCTCCGTCTCGGTCGTCAACGCGCTCTTGGTCGCACTGACTGGCGCTTTGCGTGTTGAGCCAATCGCCGCACTGTCGCGACCGCGCCTCCTGCTGCGCGCGCCAGCTCGCCGTGCACACGCGCGGCAGCAGCCGCTGATCCCAATCGCAGCGACGAAGCCGCCGAGGAGCGACGCGCTCACAAGGAGGAACCACGAGCGGCGCTGGTGCCACGTCTCGTGCAAACGGAGTCGCTCGCGCATTCGGTTCGCACGCGTCGCGTTCGTACGTGTGAGGAGACTCGAGGCGTCGTTGTCGTCACCATCACTCGAGGCAGCCGTAGCAGCAGTCACGTGCGCGTACTTGGTGGCAAAGTCGTCGTCCGAGAGGACGCAGAGCACCGTGTCGTTCACAACAAAGAACTTGGCGCGCGCGTCCGAGCACGAGCGCGTCGACGTCGCGGCGACGTGGAAGAGCTGGAGCTTCCTGAAGCGCTCAGCGTCCGTTCGGCGCACTTCGAACTCGGCGAGCGCAGTCGCTGCTGCTGTCGACTCGTTCGCACTCGTAGCTGCTGCGATCGCTGCCGCTGTCGTCTTGGACGATGTCATAGACGACGCCAAGGCGATCTGCGCCTTTGAGCTGATCACGAGGCGCTGAAGCGCCGCAGGGAAGCGCACGCCTGCGATGCGCGTGATCGGGTTCCCTGAGACGTTGAGACTCAGGAGCGAGTTGGGGAGCGAGAGGTGCTCGAGCGTCTGCAAGCGCGCGCCTGCGACGTTCCTACGTGTGCGTGGCGTTGAGAAGTCGATGAGAATGTGGGAGCGATCGGCGCGTCCTACTCGCAGAACGTACAGGTGCTGGAGCTTCGGCGGCAGACGCGCGAACTCGAGCGACGCGATGGGGTTCCGCGTGAGGTTCCTATCGAGTCGAGTGTGATATCAGAGGCGTCGCGGTGGTGGCAGTGGACGTCCCTCATAGCGGCGGTGAAGATGCACGTACAGCATCGTGAGCTTGGAAGGGAACGACGCGCTGCTGATCGACTCGAGTGCATTGGCAGTGAGGTCGCTGCGTAGTTCAGCAAGAGACGCAAGTGTGAGCGAGTGGCAGCGCCGCGAGTCGGTCCAGAGCGCATGAAAGACGCACATACAGCGTGAGGAGCGAAGCAGGGAACGCAAACGTGGCGAGCGACGCGATGCTGTTGTTCACGAGCGAGCTGAGGACGCAGAGAGGGAGAGAGAGGGATAGCGTCAGTGCCTTGTCGGCTGCAGTAGCAACCGAAGTCTATCGATGCAAGTGCAGGACGCACATGGACGTCGTCGCGTTCCCGCCGCCTTGTCCTGGCTGCAGCGTCTCGACTGCGTTGTCATCGAGCTGACTGCATCATGTCCCCACGTCAGTCAGATAGTCTCCATTCGCTACACAAGTCATTCAGATGCACTCGCAAGACATCAGTGACGCACAGCACTTGGACGCCGGATGGGATGCCCATGACACGCTGGATGCCTCGTTTGCGCACATCGAGCTCCAAGACGCGCGTGTTTGCTGCGGTCTTGCTCGGCACTTGCGTGGCGCTCACGACTGCAGCCTCGCACGAGCCGCCTGTGATGATCTGAGCACGCGTGTTGATGGTGGTGGTGCTACTGCTGCTTACAGTCGACGTCGCGTTGAGCAGCACGAGTGTCGTTGCGTTTGAGCAGCCAGCATCGAGTAGCATGCGGACGCTGGTGTCTCCGTCGCCGACGCTCACAGTTGCGCAGGTCCACGCGAGCGCATGGCGCAGCACGAGCAACCCGAGCAGCTGTAAGCGCATGCTCATGTGCGTCTCCAGCAGCGCTCACGACGCTGCGAGTGCACGACTCGCACGCGTTGGTCCGCCATCACGACTGCTGCCTGATGGGACAGCAAATCTGCGATGCCAGCCTGCTCCAGTGCAGAAACGAGCCGCGCGAGAGCGTCGGTCGCTCCCAGACAACAGCGTTTGGTTGACCCCGAAGCGCGCTCGCAGATCGCAGAGCTCCTTGCGATCATCGCGCGACTGGCGCATGTGAGCTGTGGTGCGGAGTGCTCTCGCAGCTGATGATGGCATCACAAGTGACTGAGCGGCTCCACTACACGCTCTATGTCTATTGTGCCAGCTCGCGCGTGCGTTCAGGACACAAGGAATGGAGTGAGGCATGGCAATGGCAGTGAGGATCGGCGCATTACTGCTATGCCCATTGATGTCGAGCAAGTACGAAAGCGGTGCGAGCAGCGAACGATCTGGCGCCGCAGCAGCAGGAGCATCGAGACAGCGCTGCTGGAGCTGCGCTCGATGTGAATGGGCACAGTGCTGTTGACAACTGCACGACAGTTGGTGTCGCTTCGATCGCACTTTTGCGAGTTGAAACAGTGCGTGGAGCGATACGTGGCACATTCGCACGCTTTTCAGCTTGAGCCGTTGACTTGGAGGTTTACCTGTGCGTACAGCTTTGATCTAGGTCGACACTTTCAGTTGCAGCTTTCAAAAATGGAGTCTCTACCTACATCCTCGAAACTGCACAGCCGTTATAGCTCAAACTACACATTTGAACCAAGGTTTTTCAAGGTCACTTTGTAAGGTTTAAATCAAGTATCTTGGAAATTGTAAGGCATAGTATAGCGAGTACAGAGCAAGCAGCGAGCAAGCGATTTGCGAGGAGGTCACTTTGGATTTCCCCATTCCCGCTCGATCGATCGATCCATCCGACCACACACTCGCGAGACTACGATGGTGCGTCCATGCGTCTCTCGCTCTCTCTGTGTATGGAGGCGTCCTTGTCTATTGCTACACCGTACATGGTGCTCACCTCGTGCTTTCCGATGAACAAATGAAGGCTGCTGGAACGATTGCGAACAAGAAGCCTGCGCCGACTGCGGCGGCTGAAGGCGCTGCTGCCAGCGCACTCCGCAAGTACGTCCTGCTCTCTCGTTGCGCGTCATACGCTCAGGAGACTACATGCACGCATGCGTCTGACACCACACGCTCTATTGTGCTCGGTAGCCGGCGCCCGACTGCGTCGAAGACTGCGAACACGGGCCGTGGCATGGGCGGCAGCACGGCTGGCATCCTCCGCTTCTACACGGACGACTCGCCAGGGCTCAAGGTCGGTCCCACGACTGTGCTCGTCATGTGCTTAATGTTCGTCGGCTTCGTCGTTCTGCTCCACGTCTGGGGCAAGTTCCGCGGCTAGAGCCCCACGCGCAAATGCGTCCACGCGATAGACCCAGAGCCGGAGGAGACCTCCAGCGGCCGCTGCCGCCTCGGGCACGTCGAACTGTATGATGAAGCCCTTGCCCCACGTGACGCACCTCCAGTCCACCACACGCACAGCTAGCGCTCTCGCTCTAGTATTGGACCAATAGTAGTAGCTAGGACCCTCCGTCACTCTCTCTCTCTCACTCTCCTCTCTTCTTCGCTATCGGTCTCGCTATCGCGCGTGTCCGGCTCAGCGCATGCGCTTGGCGCTGTCGACTGCTGCTCCTGGACCTGCTCGCAACGCTTCCTGCTGCTGCCAGCCGCTCAGGAGCGCTTGCTTGTCGAGCTGCTTGCGCTGCTGTCGCTCCTGCTCCTCAGTCGCAGTCTGCCTCTGGAGCTGCGTGATGAAGTACGCGGCCTCGGCAGTCTCGAGCGCCCGCGTGTCCTTTGCTAGCGCGTGCTTTGCTGCGACTTGGTCGCTCAAGCGCGCACAGAGCGTCTGCTTCGCTTGGCGCTTCGCAGCCGCAGCCACGCGCGGATCGTGCGGCAAGATCGTGACGCTGTCGTAGTCGCTCGCGCGCGCAGCTGCGAGTCGATCGCGCCGCTGCGTGGTCTGCTTCTCGTCCATTTGGGCACTGAGGAACGCGTTGAGCTCGCGCCGCTGGAGCGTGCGCTCGGCGCTCTCGTGCAGCTTGCGCAGCTGCGTTGCGTGGTACCGATCAGCGATCGCAGCGTCCTCTGCGCCGACTGCGCGCGCGTTGTGGTCACGCAGCTCGCGCTCGCGCTCGAATGCCGACTGGAGCGCAAGTGCGTACGGCGAACCAGGAGTCTCGCAGTGGACCTTGGCGCCGTCGGGGACGCGCTTGCTTGTGAGCAGGAAGCGCGGCAGCACTTGCCGAACACTAGTGTCGTCGTTGACAGTTGTGCTTGCACGTGGCGTGACGGACTCGAGCAGATGGGAGCTCGAGTGTACATGGCGCTCTGCTAGCAGCAGCGTACACATGACGAGGGGGTCAGTCGCTCGGAGCTGCTCAGTGCAAGACGAGCACAGCAGTACCAGCACGCACCGCTCTTGTCGCGATGGTGCTTGTGCTTGTGATAGTGGGTGTGACGATGGCGGCTCCCGTGTCCATCGCCTGAGGACAGTGCTGCTGGTGCGCTCGTCTCTGCTATCGCAAGCGACGCAGTGCCTGCCGCTGAATAGCTCAACTCGGCTGAGCTGCTCTTGCTGATGCGCATCGATGGGATGCCCGAGTCTGTGGACATGGACCGCTGCATCGTCTTCTTGCTGAGCTGTTGCTGCCACTGCTGCTGTGGTGCTACTCGCGCTCTGTCGAGTGCTTCGCTGCTGCTACTCGCAGTCTTCTTGGTCAGTTGGTTCACTGCCCGGACAACCGCAGGACTGAACGCGAACGACAACGCTTTGCCGTCCAACCACATGAAGCCAACGTTGCCGAAGCGCAGGCGTCCAGATCCAGCGCCGCGCTGCAGCTTACCGCCAACAAATGCAATGAGCGCTTCGAGCGTGCGAACGACTTGCTCCTTTGGCAATCCGAGCTCGCTGCCAATGATCGACATGTTGACGTCGACTGCAGGTGCCACGAGCGCCGGTGGCGGTCGCTTCCACGCGACGCTGTACAGACTCGCGAACCGATCTGCAAGCAAGAACATTGGCACCGCAGGCTCCACGTCGCGCACAAACGTGAACTTGCCAAGTAGCGCGACGCTCACGCCTTTCTTCATCAGCAGCTGCCGCTCGACGAGCGCACAGCGCTTGCCACACACTGTCGAGCGACGCGCCGAGGAGCTGCTCGTACTCGAATGCAGACGCGCGCAAGTGCTGCGCGCACTCGGCCAAGACCGCGTCGCGAGCCATTGCAGGTGCAGCACACACGCGCACAGCACGCGGTGTCGTCTCACTCGCGCTGTGAAAGCTGCTGCTCGCACGAGGCACTGCGCATGCTGCTCATCGTCATGAAGCGATGCGTGTCAATCTATTTTCGTGGCTCTATTTCGTGTGGCGCACAGCAACTACTCGCACACGTCGCAGACAGCAGCATCAGTCGACGCAGTGGAACGAGGAGCTGCTCGCGTCGAGTGCGAACGCGTGCACTGCGCCGCTGAACGTACTCGCAAGCACTGTCGCGCTGTCGACCGCGCACAGACTCGTGAGCATCCCGGCGCTCGGTGCGAGCGCTTCGCAGCGCACACTGCCAGTCGTCGAATCCCAGACCTTGACACTCCCGTCTTTCGACGCGCTCACTGGCGTCGGCAATGCGCTCTCTTGGCTATCGCTGCTACTGCTGCTCGTTGGCAAGAAGCAGCACGCAGTGGTGTCTTGCTGGTGCCCTGTGAATGCGTACAGCTGCTTGGTGCTGCGTCGGTCCCACACGCGCACTTCGCAGCCGACGCCACTGAAGCCTTTGCTCGACGTGAGGACGTACGTCGCATCAGGCGACACGTCGACGCTCAGAGCAAAGTAGATGTAGCCTTCGAAGCGCTGCACTGGCATCCGCAGCGCTGTGCGCACGTCCCAGGCCTTGAGCGTCAAGTCTTCACTGCCTTGGATGACAAGCGGCTCGCGCGGGAGCCACTTGGAGCACGTCACGACGTTCTGCGGCGTCGTGTTCTTCGCAACGAGCGCGCCAGTACGCAAGTCCCAGAAGATCGTCTGCGTGTCGCGACCACCAGAGCACAGTGCAGTCTCTGCGTCGTCGACTGCGATCGTCGCGACATTGAGGTTGTGGCCACGCAGCAGCACAGACTGCGGCTTCTTAGCTGCTGTAGATGCATATGATGATGGCGTGAGGTGCGACGTGAGTGCTACAGTCGTGTCGCGCGAGCACGAGTAGAGGAGCTCAGCTGAAGTACCAACGAGGACGCGATTCACTGCGCGGGTGTGCGGTGTCCACACATCGACGACTGCAGCTGCTGTCGCATCATCGTCGTCGTTGTGGCTCCCCCAGCGGAGCTTGCGGATCGCGCCATCTTCCCAGCCAGTCACACACGTCTTCGTCTCAGCAAAGCTTGGGTGGTACGCCACGCAGTTGAGTGCGAGGTCGTCGCTCGCAGCCACGTTCACGTGGACTTGGTCCGCCGCAGTGCGCTCGCTGCTGTACGCATTTGGCGTTGAAGCGTTTGCGGGTCTGCCGTTGTCGCTGCTGTCGCGCTGCTCGTCCGCCTTCCAGGTCGACAGATCGCGCGCTGGGGCCTTCCTGATCACGTCTGTCGAGCTGCACGCCCCCATCGTGTGACCTGCGTGAGCTCTTGAGCGGACGTGTTGGTGTGTGTGCGTTTCAACACGAGATGGCTACTTTCTCCCACTTGATGTTTGTAAGGGATCATGTGGGATTCAAACATGTTGCTAAACGTATTGTTTGATACAGCAGTAGTGAAGAAAAGCGAGCATCTGGCACCATATTTTACTCAAGCGAATGCTCTGCGACTGCCAAAGACACCAGATCATGAGCTCTGCTGCGATGCCTGCTGCACGCAGTGTAGTGCCGTGCTGAACAGTGCTGCGCCGAGTGCATGCTGTCGCGTTAGTGTATCGCAGACACGTTGCGATGCATGCGTCGTACAAGCACACCATGCTAATACCCATCGCTCCTTACGTTTACCAGTCCAATAGTGAATGCAAATATAAATGGACGCAATGAAATGTACTTGAAACTACTAGCAAGTAAGAATCGCGGCAACTTGCGCTGGCAAATCGCAACTTGCGACTCAAAGCAGCAGCCAGTCAAGCAAGCATGTCGGGCCCGACGAAGGTGGCGCGCACGTCGCTCCAGGTACCGATCCGCTGCGTCCACGCTGCTCTCTATCACATCTGCAGGCACTCACTGCTGCTCTCTCTTGCGCTCTGCGTTCGACTGCAGCTGTACCGCGACTGCATGCGTCTCGCCAAGCACATTGGCGGATCGGTGCGTGCTCCTACTGTCGTCATTGGTAGAGCGTGCAATGGCCGTGTGCGCACTCAGCTGACTCTACTGTATGCGTGTCTCTCTCTATGCAACTGTCTGCACATGACAGAGCAAGAAGGGCTCGGCGATCAAGACGCTCATTCGGCGGGAGTTTGAGAAAGCGCGCAACGAGGAGGACCCGGAGAAGATCGAGGCGCTCAAAGCCAAGTGCGTCAGACGCTCCTGCAGTCGCTTGATTCCCTCGCTCTAACGTCCTCTCTCTCTTTGTGTCGCTGTGGCGCAGTGCGATTCGTGGACTGAGCAACTACCTCGTGCTCGCGAACTCGAGGTGCGTCAGTCCGACTGCCCATTGAGCTGCTCACTTGGAGCTGACTGTGGGTTCGTGGCATGGACTCACACGGTGTCTACCGCTCTCTCTATGAACCGTGCTGCCACCTCACAGCAAGGACAAGCAGCTCCAGAACGCGATGAAGGCGCAGCCGACCGAGCCGTCGGGACCTGCGCAAGCCGAGTACCGTGAACTGTAGTTACGCTGGTGCGAGAGATGTTAAAAGCGACTCGCACAAGTCGCTTCGAACAGCAGTGTGCACTTGTAACAAATCAGTATCGGTTCGACCAGTGCAGATGCGAAAGAGAGCACACTAAAACCAGCACACTTTCCCACGATCCACTCTTTCAATTTTTGATTTGCAATTGGCTCGAAGAAATCTAGCGGACGTTTACACAGCACTTTCGAGCCAACGAGCGGACATCCGTTTGTCGCTTTGCTCGACGACGCATTTGATACTCAAGCACGCGCACAAGCGAGCCGAGCAAGACCACACGAGGCAGCATGAACCGACGAGCTCTTGCGCGACAGGCAGCCGGCGCCAAGGCCGCTGCGAGCACTGCGACCGAGCAGGACCCCTCGGGCGTCGAAAATGTCACGCGCAAGCTCGAGGCGCAGCTCGCAGCCGGCGACTTTTACGGCGCGCTGCAGATGTACAAGACGCTCTTCATGCGCTTCCTCAAGGGCGACGCGCCGGACGCCGCGCAGCAGCTCAAAGCGATCGAGCTCGCACTCGACGCTGCGCTCTGCCTCATCCGCCATGCGCAGAACACTGCAGCGACCGAGATGGCGAACCTCATGGTCTCGGTCTACGCGGACTTCCACGTCCCAGTCGACGAGACGAGCAAAGGTGCGAGTGCCTCCGAGCTAGAGAGAGCTGTTCCTGACGCTACTGGCTGGCTGTACGTAGGGCTGACCGACTGACTGGCGTTCGCCCACCTGTGCGGCAGACCGCATCCGCAAGATCAACGCCGCGTTCGTCGAGCAGCCGCAGTTCAGCGCCGACCTCGCCGTGTTCCTCAAGCACGCTGTCAAGTACGCCTGCCTATCTCTCAATCTATGTATGTGTGTCGATGACCGCAGCGCCTGACGCTCGCGCATACGAACGGATGGATGGATGAATGCACAGGTGGTCGGCTGCAGAAGGCAGCCGCAAGCGTGGAGACCCGGAACTCCAGCTCCTGCTCGCGCGCGCGCACCGCCACGCTGGCGACTACACGCACGCAGCGAAGCACTACTTGCACGCAGAGAGCCCTGTGGAGTTTGCTGACGCGCTCTTTGACTGGTCCAAGCTCGGCTACGCGAGCGAGTTCGACCTCTACGTCGCGCGCTCGGTGCTCCAGTACGTCACTGACGGTGTGCTGTTTGGCTCCGTGTTGATGCTATGTCGCTTCTAACATATCGTTCACTCTACGACGTGCTAGACTCTTGAGTCTCGAGAACTTGCGCGATGCGAACAAGGTCTTTGACGAGTACGTGGCCAAGTCCACAGCCGCAGGTCGCGCAGTCGACACGCCACTCATCCACTTCCTGCGCTTCCTGCTCCTCACGCTCGAAGTACGTCTTTGACTGTCGGTCTTTGCGTCCGTGTGGCTTGCAACAATGGAACTCACGGCTCGTGCACTTTGCTCCACTAGCGCGACGCCCTCCCGCTCTTCCAAGTGCTCCAGGAGCGCTACGCACCAGCGCTCGCGCGCGACAGTTCGCTCAAGAACGTACGTCTCGCTCGCTCTCGCCTCAAGTGCTTCGTGAGCAAGCAAGTGCCTCATCGTCCGTGCCACTCTGTCTCTGTCTCTGCAGTACTTGAGCGTGATCGGCCAGAAGTTCTACGGTCTCCAGCCGCCGCGCAGTGGCCTCAGCTCGCTCCTCGAGATGTTCTCTGGCGGCATGTGACCCGGCGTCATTCGACCTTTGCGTACGAGCAAAGGGACCTCTCAGGCGCTCTCGCAGCCGAGCTGAGCGTCGTAGGACAAGGACAAGGACAACAGAGAGAGAGAGAGCGAGCACTGCACAACGAAGCACGTGGCGTTCAGTTCAAGTGTGTATGAAGAGAGAGAGAGAGAGCGCCTTCGTCAGTCCCTGGCGTTTGCTGCTACTGCTCGCTGTCGCTCGGTCCGCTGCGCGCGTTCCGCGCCTGGCGCTCGATCTCTTCGATGCGCAGGAGCGTCGCGGACTTGATCGGCAGGATCTTGGGCTTGCAGAGCACCTCCGTGAGGTTCCCGCGCTCCGAGTACACGAGTCCGGCCTTCGGGAGCACCTCTTGGATCTGCAGGCGCTACAGTCGCCCATTCGCACGAGGCATTCCCAGCAGCAGCGCAGACGTAAGGAGCACGCAACGAGCACACGAGAGGCTGGACCTTCCGCTGTCCGCGCACCTGCATGCTGCACGCGCGTGTAAGTTGGCAGCGCGGGCTTCTCTGGTCGCTCGAGCGCAAGCGGCGTCGTTTCGCAATGGCGACTCGTCCAGAAGACGCAGGCAAGCGGTTCGACAGCCAAGCAAGTCCTTTGGTCCTTCGAAGCGCTCTGAGGTCCTACGATGATGCTCCTAGACTCGCTCTGTTCCTCCGACTGACAGCTCAACTCAGCGACGTTGCTTCTTGCTCGACGGCTTGGGCTGCTGCGCCTTGCGCTTGAGGTTCTCGACCATGGCCTTGAGCTCGCTCTTGGTCTCGCTGCCGCGCGCTGCTGCCGGTGCTGGCTGCGCAGTTGCCGCCGCCGCAGCGCCAGTGTTCCCAGCCTTCTCCGTGCGCTTGCGGCGCTCCTGGAAGATCGCTTGGTTCGCCTCCGTCTTCTTGAACTTGGGGTCCGTCGGGTCGAGCTGGAACTGCGAGCCCTTGGCATAGAGCGCACCGAAGCGCGGGTCCGCCGCGTCGAACGCAAAGCCCTCCTGGAGCCGCGACTTGTGCTGGCTCAGCTTCTTCATCTCCTTCGCCTTGCGCTTGCCCTTGAGGCTCTTGACCTTCTCGCGCTTCTGGATCGCCTTGAGGTCAAAGTTCCGCCCGGCGTCGCTGTCGCCACCGTCGTCACTGCCGTCGTCTGCGATCGCATCGCGCAAGAGCGCCGCTTGCGCCGACCCGCGGCCTTTCTTCTTGAGCACGTCCTTCTGCTCGCGCTCGAGCTGCTTCGCCTTGGCGCGCTTCTCGTGGAGCTTGGCGTTCTTCTGCGCCTTCTTCTCGCGCGCGTACCGCTCGAACGGCGTCTCGTTCTCTTCGCGCTCGCGCTGCTTCTTTGCTTTGAGGATGTCGCCGGCGCCAGGCGTGAACGTCATCTCCATCTCGCCTGCAAACGCGTCGTCCGCGCCATCATTCGCATCGCCGCCGTCGTCGCTACGAGCGTCGTCGTCGCCGCTCTCGTCCTCGGCGTCGCTCCCAAGGAGCATCTTGCGGTACCGGCTCTTGAGCTTCTTGAGCTTGGCCGCTTTCTTGGCGTCTGTCGGCGCAGCCGCATCGCCATCCGACGCTGCGTCGCTGTCACTCGCAGTGCCGTCGTCGTCGCCGCCGCCGTCGTCGGACGAGTTGTCGGACGCCAAGTACGCCGAGAAGTCGTTGTCATCGGCGTTCTTCCACTCGGCCTGGCGCGTGAGCAGCTCCATGCGGCTCTCGTCGTCCTCTTCCCACGTGAGCTTCACGTCCGTGTTCTGGAGCGCCGTCGTCGCAAAGATCGCCGGCTTGTACGTCTCCGGGACGTGCGTGCAGACGTCCTTGGGCGGGTTCGTGAACGCAATGTCTTCTGGGACGTACCGCAAGTCGAGCAAGTTCGCCGACGTCTCGTACTCGAGCTGGTCGCAGTTGTCAAAGATCGCGCTCGCAGTCTTCACCGAGTCGCACGTGACGATCGCGTAGTAGTACTTGAGCTTCTGGAGCTCGTACTTGCGCAGCTTCTCGCTGTCAAAGCCGTTGTCTTCGCTCGCATCCACGCGCTGCTTCACGCCGAGCGGGTCGTCCGAGTCGTACTCGTCGTCGTTCTCGTCGTTCTCGTCGTCGTCGTCGTCACTGCCGCTGTCACTGCCAGCAGCGTCTTCCTGCGTCTTTGCCTTCGCCTTCTTCTTGTCACTCCAGAGGCCCTGCGGTCCGTACTGCTCCTCCTCTTTCTACACTCGCACCACCATCCGTCCGTCCGTCAGTCCGTCAGTCACCCATAGCCCCAGTGTCGCGTCGCCACACACGAGGACGCACCATCTTCTGGAGCCCATAGTCCGATGGGTAGATCGTGACGTCGCGCACGGCGCCAGTCGCAGGGGCGAACGACTGGCAGAGCGCAAAGATGTCGACTGCGCGGATGCGCGACCAGTCACAGCTCTGCACTGCGAAGCGCTTCGTCTCTTCGCCCAGCGGCACGTCCTCCTTCTCCGACTCGGACGCGTCGGACGCCGCGGCACTGGCGTCCGAGTCGTCGTCGTCGTCCGAGCTGTCGTCGTCCGAGTCGTCGTCGCCGCTGCCGTCTGCGAGCTCACCGCGCGCCATGCGGTTGAGGTACTCGAGCCGCGTGAGCTTCTCGTCGTTCTTTGCGATCGTCGCGCTCGTCTCGTCGTCGTCCGAAGCAGACGACGTCGTCGAGCCTTTCTTCGTCAGCTGTGCGCGCAACGGCGCCGAGGCGTCCTTGGCTTCCTCGTCGCTGCTCGCACTGTCGCCATCGCTGCTTGCGTCGTCGGCCTCTGCGCCCGCCTCCTCCTTCTCCTCGTCGTCGTCGTCACCGTCGTCTTTGTCTTCGAGCTCGTAAAACTTCTTGAGCTCGTTCGTCTTCTTCGCAATGCGGCGGCCGTACTTGTCGTACTTGCCAGCGCCAGTCTGGAAGCGCTCGTCTTTGAAGACTCCAGCAAAGCGCTGGTCGATCTGGAGCTTGCTCTTGCGCTTCGAGTTGCGTGCAAAGCGCTACAGACACACGGCACGTGCACATGAACTCGGGTGTCAGTGAGTGATCGACTGCCAGTCGCACCGCCAAGCGAGACGTACGGGGTCGTTGTGCACTTTCTGGAAGCGCTGGTCCTTCACAGGCGCGCCGCTGTTGCTCGCCATGGCTCGGACTTGCGGATGTGTGTGTGTATGTGTGTGTGAGAGGATGTGTGCAGTCTGGTGCCGCGCACGAGGAGCTCGGTGGACGCAATGAGCTCCGTGATGGCGTTCGCGCCTGTGTCTGTTGGTTTGTTCGACTGGACCTCAGCCAAGTGGTGTGGCTGTGATGTGCAGACAACGTACTTTAGTGCGCATTTACAGTATACTGCTAGACAACTACTCCATTCCAGTCACATAGAAAACGCAAGTCAACATTACTACCGTACTGGGTGCCATCGAACTCGACCTCCTTCGTACTCCAGCAGAGCTCATGTACCAGCGATGAACATGCTAGTACAGGCCACGCCGCTCAGACACACTGGACAGCGTCAGAGTGGTGATGGTGGTGGCTCAAATCGACTGCTCTTGGTGGTCTCGCGAGAGCTGCCAAATGCAAACGACAAGAGATCACGCCAGGTCTTTTGACGTGTCCTCGTACCTCTAGCAGCTCCGAGTCGACTGCCTAGGACCACGCACTGCTTCGCCATTAGTCGACTCGAAGCGATGGACGCACTGTAGGTAGCGCTTGCCATCACCACCGTTGCCCTCCTCCTACTACTAGTAGTCCAGACGTGTTGTCGAAACTCTTGCAAGCGCAAGGGTCAGAGGGATGAGGTCACGCGAGCGCTCAGGACGTTGCGAGGATCGCCTTTGCTAAGAGAGAGCGCGACAGCGCGAGGGTGCTGAACAGGACAGCGCGATGGCCTCGGCGCACGTTGCGCTGGCTCGTGTCGTCGCTTTAGTCACTGCCGTAGCGGTGGTCCTTCCTTCTACTCTTCTTGCTTCTCAATCACTCGAGCGTTCGGCAAGTGACAGCGGCGACCACCAAACTCTCTCTAGCGCTCGGAGCTCTTTCGACGCTTTCGACGCTTTCGACGCTTTCGACGCGCGAAGGATATGCGGCGGCGCGGCATTACACGCGTCTTTTTGTGCTTGTGCTCGCGCGCTCGACGACGACCGAGCTCCAGCTCCGAGTTCGCGCTGTTTGACAGAGTTCACGCGAGTCGTGATCGTCAAGCGGTGCGCGCTCGCAGAAAGATCCGTGGATTCACTGCTGCTGCTCACGTCCGTCAGTCCGCGCGACTCACTTGCTCGTAGCAACGAGTCAAAGCATGTCACGTTCGCCAAGGACGCAACTGTCCAGCGCAACACGCGCGAAGGCGGGTCCACATCTTCTCTTCTTCGACTCCCACCACAGCAGCAACAGCAGCAACAGCAGTTCAGTTTCGAGCACGCATCGGAGTCGTCTCCGATGCCGACTTGCTCGACCTCTCGCACAATCACACTCGCGTCCTTTGACGCAGACCTCGCTCGCTCGCTCGCGACCTCTGAGCTCCCGACGTCCCGCCCGCTATCTTCCAAGCGAGCTCGACACGATGTCGGACGTCTCGCTCCACGCTATCGAAGATGCTGCGTCGCTTGCGCCAGAAGACCTCCGCGAGTACATGGAGACCAAGATCACGTCCGTGTGCACTGCGCTCCTCGTGACGTACTTTGTCCTCAGCGCGCTCTGCTTCGCGATGGTCGTCTACTTGCGTCGCAATCGCACCGGCGCGCTCCACGGCGACTCGAGCGCCGCGCGCAAGCTCATCTTGCCTGCGTTCGAGCCGCTGCTGTGGGTCCTCGGCGTCGCCACAGGCGCCTACAGCGTCTACTTTGCCACGACGCTCGTGACGCAGTCGTTCCCGCCAGAGATGCCGTCGATCCCGTCCGAGGGCTTCTACGCCGGGCGACAGTTCGTCCTGCTCCTTGTCGTCGTCTTCATGCTCCAGAAGAGCGTGACGCTCCCCGCACTGCGCCGCGCGATCGCCATCACACTCGTGCTCTCGGTCTACACGATCCCTGTGGCGTGGTACATCGTTGAGAACAACGAGTCGACGAACCGGAGCCGCAACTTTTGGCTCCTCACCACCGCGCACGCGCTCATGCTCCCGCTCTTTGCGTACGTCATGGTGTGGCCCCCAGGACGCGCGAGCAAGTCGTCGCTGCGACTCTACTGCGTCTTTGGCATTGTCCAGCACCTGCTCCAGCTCGCATGCAACGCCGCGTTCAACCAGTTCGAAGTCGACCTCGCGTTCAGCCTTATGTACGTCCAGCTCGCGCTCAGCTCCACGTGTCCGTTCTTCATCTGGCGCGTGCTCAAGGACGACACGGAGCACTGGCGCGGCCTCGGCCAGCGCGCGTGCGCGCTCCAGAGCCTCTTTCGCCAGCGCATGAACGTGAACGAGCGCATCTCGTCGCAAGGACTTCACGTCCTCATTGAGATGCACCGCAAGTACATCATTGACTTTGCGTACTTGGAGCTCCGGCAGCGCATCGGCGTTGGCTCGAGCGCCGTGGTCTACAACGGCGTGCTCAACTCCAAGACGCCCGTGGCGATCAAAGTGTACACGCCGCGGAGCGTGACCGAGGACACAGTCGCGGCGTTCTCGCACGAAGCGGCGCTCTGCGGCGCGCTCAATCACCCGAACATTGTCAAGTTCTTCGGCATGTGCGTCTCGCCGCCGACGATCTGTCTCGTGTCGGAGCTCTGTCAAGGCAGCTTGGACCTCGTGACGCAGCAGCTCGCGAAGCGACCGCAGGACACGCGGCGACAGCAGTTCCTCATCAACATCGGCTACATGCTCGACGCCGCGCGCGCAGTCGCGTACATCCACAGCTTCTCGCCGGCATTCGTGCACCGCGACATCAAACCGGGGAACTTCCTTGTCGACGCCGATGGGACCGTGAAGCTCACGGACTTTGGCGAGTCCCGCAGCCTTCCACAGAGCGCCAAGACCAGCAGCGGCGGGGGCGGCAGCGCGAGCACGAACGACAGTGACGACTTTGCGATGACCGATAGCGCTGGGAAGACGCGCGAGAGTGTCCAAGTGAGCGTGAGCGACAGTCACGTGGCGGCGCGAGATGGTCACGTCTACGTCGACTTCGACCGCGTGCGCAAGTCCGAGATCAAGACGTTGGTGTCAGAGACTGCGAGCGGCGGCGCGGACGCGGCGCAGATGACGGTGAAAGGCACTGTGGACTACATGGCGCCAGAGATGATCAACGGTCGCGGCGGCTTGGCGGCGTACGGCGAAGCCGCAGACGTCTACTCGCTCGCGATCACGATGTGGGACATCCTCCACCCTGGCCGCGAGAAGTACCCGAGCTCGAAGAGCAACCACTTGCGCGTGTTTGAGACCGTGATCGCTGGGAGTCGCCCGGATCTCGACCCAACGGCGTATCCATCGAGTCTCTGCGATCTCCTCGCGGCGAGTTGGCACCAGGACTTTTGGCGCCGCCCGTCGGCGCAGATGATCGTCCATGCGCTCGAGCGCATCCAAGAGGACGCAAGCGCGCCGTTTGCGCTCGAGCTCTCGGACGAACTCCAGCACGACGCTGTGCTGCTCAAGGTCGACGACGTGCTCGTGCGCGCGACGACAGGCGAACTCGCGGTCCAGCGCATGAAAGCGCTCGGTGCAGTCGCGACGATCAGTGAAGGCGTGCGCCTCGGCAACTTGCTCATGAACGCCGGCTTTGTCCACCACGCCAAGCACGCGCGCGCGTTCGAGTTCACAGCCGACGCGACCTACTACTTTGACGAGCCGAACATGCGGCTCTACCAGCCGTTCGCGATGCTCGAGGTGCGCGAGCCGAGTCACGTGGACGACCGCGACAGCGTCGCGACCGGCGACTGCAGCGCGCAGTGGCGTGGCCAACCGCCGCCGTTTGGAGTGGCAAAGCCGCTGCAGCACCACTTTCATCACCACGAGCTCGCTGGACTCGAGTCCGGTGCGTACCACCACGACGGCTCGAGCGGCGACACGAGCACGAGCGTTGCGTGCGACTGCCGACGCCTCGGCCAGCGCCTCGTGACGCAGAAGCCAGTCAAGCGCCTGCTCTTCCAGCGCAAGCACCAGCCAATCCCCGAAGACGCCGCGCTCACAGCGGCGCTCCTGGCGCAAGACAACCGCAACGTCGCGTTCAGCCGCACGAGCGACCTGCGCGGCACTGGGCATGTTCATGGGAACGAGAACGTGTCGCCGCTCCGCACTGCGATCTAGTGGACGACAGCGTCGTGCGTAGTGAGTCCGGTGAATCAATTGGCAAGTGTGTGTACCATCACTCATGGGACTGGATCGTCTTGAGCCATTGAGTGCGTGTTAGGTCGCGGGCACTTCAGCACTGTCAGTGCGCTCGCTCTCGCGCATGTGCGCAAGCGCCATCGCGCGCCACGCTGCGTACTCGTCGTCGGTCACGCCTGCTGCGCTCGGGTGTCTCGCGGCACTGCTCGTTGGCGTCTCGACTGCACTTGCAGGTGGCTCTGGTTCGTCACAGCAGCGGCATTGACAGAGAGACCGTGAGTGATTGTGCCAGTAGGTCAGTCTGGACGCTGGCGCCAGCCACAAGCACAGCAGTCGCGCTCTTGCTCATGAATCTCCAACAGACCTTGGCCGCCGCTGCTCTGCGACCGCTCGTACAGTCGCCGCAGCGCTTTGGTCGGCGTCTTGAGCGGCGTCCCACTAGCGACACCTGCTGCCGATAGACTGCGCTGCTGACTCTGCGCTTGTTCGGCATCGGCGGCGTCTGCGAGCGCAGCAGCCGAGAGCTTCGGCGCTGCAGACGCCGCGCCGCTGCGCTTCCGTCGTGAGAGCACAGCGCCACTGAGCGACGCTTTGCAGTGCAGCTAGCAACACACACCACCGCTCAGTCTTTCAGTCAGTCAACACAGCAGACCACGAGTGATGGTCCCTAGATACGCACTCACGCACTTCAATCGACGATACGATCGCTTCGAACGACTTGGGGTTCCCACACACGGCGTTCAGGAGCTTCACTTTGTCCACGCGCAGCTGCAGTCAACGCGCGCACGCACACGAGCGTCCAGTCACTTAGCCATCACGTATGACACGAGCAAGTCTCATGGCTCAAACCACGAGCGCCAGGACGTACGTTCGCGTGTTTGCTGCTCGCAAAGAGACACGCGGCGACGAACACAGGCTCGCGGTGGTCGAACGCGCGCTCTTTGCCTCTCCCGCGCGATAGACGCTCTGCTACGACCTAGTGCACCACCGTCCACTGCCTTGTCAGTCTCGTGCGACTGTGAGTGAAGGTGGATGCGATTGCCAAGCGCAAGCGCACCTGGTACTCGGCGTAGACGCGGTGCACGAGCTCAGTGATCGCTTCGCAGCCAAAGCGGATGCAGAGCGCAGCTGGCGTCGTCTGCACCACGGACTTGACGTCGACGGCGCCGAGGATCTTGCGCACGCTCTGCTCCACAACGCGGTGGTTCACACCTGCGAGCGAGCTCAAGCGCTTTGCATCGAGCGACTCGTCGAACGCTCTGCCTGCGACGAGCAAGCACGCCACTGGCGTCGCGAGGTCGACTGCCGCTGACTTGCGCGCTGCTGTCAAGCGCATGTACTCGCCTGCGCGCGCGACGATGCGCGGCGCGACGCCACCGTAGAGCCCCGCGAGCACACCGATGTCCATGCTTTGATGCTGGTGTCGTTTGCCATTGCGCTGGTCGTTTGGAAGCAATTCTATGGCGGTTTGTATGTGCTCAGAAACGCAAATACGGAGAGTTCAAGCGCCGCATTTACGTATTTACGTATTCTGTCACAAGCACATCGAAAGAAGAAGAGACCGACACGAGGACGACGATGGCGGACGACGAGCTCCAGGCTGCAGACGCGGTGGCGGCTGCTGCGCGCGAGCACGATCACGAGCACGAGGAGCAGCGTGAACATGGTGCGTCGTGCGTGTGCGCTCTCTCGTCTGTGTGTCGCTCTGCTGTCGTATATGCGCATCAAGCGCAGACTCGTGTGCACAGCGTCGTCCCTCCTATCCGCGCTCTCCTTCGTTCTCACTCATGCCTCGATTGCTCTTACAACGCGCGCATGATGCACTCGTAGACGCGACAGATGCGACAGTGAGCGAAGACGACGCGTCGTCGCTCTCGCCGCCGGGTTCGCGTCCGTCGACGCCGCCACTCGTCGACGAGAAGCCGTCGCAGTCGCAGGAGCTCTCGACTGAACCAGCAGACAGCACTGCGCACAAGCAGCAGCCTCAACAGCCAAGTGACAGCACGAGCGACAGTGGCAATGGCAGCGTGAACGTGAACGACCTGCTGCTGCAGCTGCGCGTGTGGAAGGAGCGCAGCAGTCGCATGGAAGTGCTGCTCGCGAAGAAGAGCGCCAAGCTCCACGAAATGGACGAGACCGTGAGTGTGGCTCGCTCTCTCTCTCGCTCGCTTATGCATCGAACGGACACTCGCGACTGACGCCAGTCGCTCTCGCTCGCTCGCTCGCCTGCGCAGGAAGCGAAGCTCAAGCGGCTGCTGGCGATGGCGAAGCGCAGCATCGACAACAGCAAACAGGAGCTCGCAGCGAAGGACGCAGCACTCGCAGCGCTCCGTGAGCAAGTGCGTCGCGCTGTTGACATGGTGACGCCAGGATGCGGACGACCAGCACTCACCGTCTTCGCTACATCACTGAACAGGTCGCGAAGAGCGCGAGTGCGCACCACTCGTGGCGTCCCGACGCCGACACGCGCGACCCGAAGCGCATTCTCCACAAGATCGCGCACGGCGCGACGCTCTGGTGCCTCGTCGAGTACGCGAACGAGAACGACTTGGACGACGCGCAGCACTTTGCGTGGCACAGCTTTGCGAGCGAGGACGACTTGGTGGCGTACGCGCGGCGCGCGACGGGCGAACCGATCGTCTTGCCAGAATTTTCGCTCACGCCGTACGAGTCGGAGCGCGCGGTGCGTCTGTCGTGGAGCCGTCGAGTGGCGGTCGCCGTGGGTGGACGGACAGGAGACTGACTGACGGACTGACGGTCGCTCGGCGACGTCGATGGGCTGCAGCGCAAGGAGCTGAAAGAAGAGATTGAGCGCGTACAAGAGGAGTTCCGACGGTATCGCGTCCGCGCAGGTGCGTCGGAGTGCTGGACGTGCTGGTGTGAGAGTGCATGTGACACTCACTCGCTGCCCCAATGCCGCAACTCGACGCGATAGAGATCACGCGCAAGCAGAAAGACGCCGAGATCCGAAAGGTGCGTCCACGGAGTTTGACGCTGGCTCGCGTGAAGATGTGGTCACTGAGTGATGGTCGTCCGCGGTGTTTGTCCAGATGAGCGCAAGTGCAGTCGCGCGGCAGACTGAGCAGATCTCTGAGACCGACCTCTCGAGCGAGCTCCAAGCTGCGCGCACGCAGATCCGGCGACTCTCGAAGACGCATCAAGAGACGGAAGACCGAGTGCGTCGCATGCATCGGGACTTGTCTGCCTTGCTCAGATATGCTCATGCGACATTGAATGATGGTCACCCATTGCAGGAGCTCGAGTGGCGTCGCAAGTTCGAGAAGCTCCTGCGCGACTACGAGAAGCTCTCGGGCACAATGGGCGAGACGGTCCTTGCGACAGAGTGGCGCGAGCGGTAGGCTGCTGCGCCGATGAGTGTTGGTCCTACGTACCGATCTGACATCCCACTTGCCGCAATGCCACTAGGTACGAGCAGGTCGTACGCGAGAAGGACGAGCTGGAAAAGAAACTGGACGAGCTCCGCGTCCTTGCGACGAGCCAGAGCGGCGGCAATGGCTCGGACCTGCAGCTCCTGCGGCAGGAGTTCGCGCAGTACCGCAAACGCGCGCTCAACGCCGTGGAGCAGAAGGAGAAGGAGCTGAGCGACATCCACGCGCAGTACCACGACAGCAGTCTCAGTGGCGGCGTCAGTGGCCTCGCAGCGCTCAATGGACCGCCGAGCAATCGCACCGCGAGTCGCACAGGCGGCGTGAGCACTGCGTCGCTCCGGCGCATGAGCAGCGAGTCGTGCAGCAGTCTCTCGGGCTTTGAGCCGCCGAACGCCACGACGACGAACGAGTACCTGAAGAACATCGTGTACAAGTACATGACGTCGGACCAGGACGAAGGGAAGGAGCACATGGAGACGGCGATCGCGACGGTCCTCAACTTCACCGCTGCCGAGGTCACAGCCGTTCAGGTTCGTCCTCATTGCACCTTCTGCAGCGGCTCCATTGCCTGGACCTGGTTGCTCACACACCTGTCTGCTGCCGCTGTGTGTAGGAGAAGCGCAAGCAGACGCAGAGCTGGTTCTGGTGACGAGATCATCGCCACCTCTCGCTCGCCCCTTGCGAGCCACGCGGGGGAGTGCACAGATGCACGAGATTCACTCGCCATACGTGCGCCACTGAATGAAGGTCTCCGTTTGCGTCCACCCTGCGTTTGTGTCATGAATGGCTCTGTCGGGATTCGGCACGTCGTTCGTCGTCCGTCAGACAGAGAGAAGCCTAGGACGGACTCCTTACGTCAAGCCGTGCGTGTGCTGGAACGGTCCGCCGCCGACACCTGCGTCCACGCTCGCGAGACTCGCGTCGCTCTGCGCCACGAGCGTTGTCGGCGCTGCTGGTGCGACTGGTGCGACTGGTGCGACTGGAGCACCGGACGAGCTCTCAAAGCGACCGCGATACGCCCAGAGCCCGAGCGCAGGGTTCGAAATGAAGAAGAACCGCTCGCCGTCGCTCGTGGTGTTCCATCCGTCCTGGAGCCGTTCGATCGGGTACCGCGCGCTCATTGTCGCCAAGTCGCCGTATGCAAACCCGACGCCTTCGACCTCGTCGCGAGTCAAGTGGCCGGGGCAGTACGTGATCTTGAAGCGTCCTTCCGACGACCCGTGGATCAAGTGCGCCACTGCGCTGAGGTTCTTCATGAGGTCACGGTTCGCCTCCAAGTGCGCAAGCACTTCCTACAGTCGTAGCATACAGCGTCAGCTGCAGCTCGCGACTCAGCAAAGCCCATCACCAGCGGTCTGTTCGTACCGGCGTCGTGCGGTACCCGTACTTGCGAATGAGCGCGTCGATCCGAGCGTCTTCGCCAAAGCGGTGGACACCTGGTGCCAGCACAACGAGCTCGCCGCCATCAGCGATCGCCATGCGCGTGCGGTAGATGCTCTTGTTCCCGAGCCACGTCGACTTGAACTCGTGCGGATCGAGGTACACGACGACTCTGTCGAGCGGCGCAGCGAGCAGCTGGAAGTTCACTTGGAGCGAGAGCTCCGCAGCGCGGAGGAAGCACGTGTCGTCGTCGCCAATGAAGACGCCGCGCGTCACGAGGTCCCCAGTCGCAGCGCTGCGACCGATCACGGTCTGGACGTAGACGATCGGGAGGTGCTGGACAAAGTGCGTCGACGCGTAGTTGAGGATCCGTCGCAGTGGGTTGTCCGCGCGTCCCATCATGCGCTCCATGCCGTAGACGGCGCCGATGAAGTGCGAGAAGTTGATCGCGTCGCTCCCGCCCGTGCCGACAAAGAGGTTCTTGTTGTAGTTCGCCATCCCGAGCACTTCGTGCGGCACGACCTGGCCGATCGACAGGATCAGGTCGTGCTCGCCCGTCCAGAGCAGGGAGTTGAGCTGCGCGGGCCATGGCTCGTTCACTTTGCCATCGCTCGCTTCGTGCACGAGCTCCTTTGGGACGTAGCCGACCGTCACGACGTCGTTCCTGTGACAGCGTCCATCCGTCAGTCAGTCAGTCAGTCGCTTGTCGCGCACTGCAGTGCGATGCACACGACGCACCGCCAGTCGTGGACACGAAAGAGCGACGCTGGGATCGCGCCAAACATCTGAGCGCCGGACGCAGCAGCACGCAGCGAGTCGAGTGCGTGAGGCGACAGCGCCAATGGCAGTGCACAAACATGCACAGATACCGACAGACCTTGGCGATCTCGTCGTCAGTCATGGGAGCATGCGTCCCGAGCGCTGGGAGCACGTCTGCTACGCTCTCTTGGAGGTACTCGTACGCAAACTGCGAGATCACGCCCGACTTGCTGCAGCGCCAGACGTACACATCGCGAGAGTGTCAGCGCGATGCGTGGCTCTAGCATCTGCGGCGCAGCAAACGTGCACATGCAGAGGAACGCACGAGTGGAAGCGCGTAAAGTCCGGCGGCACGAGCACAGCGCGCGCAAACTTGGCGCCGCGGCGCTGCTCCAGCAGCTGCAGACTCTCGTGCACGATCGCACGCAGACGCGCGTCCGAGATCTCGGTCGTGGGCGAGCCCTCGGCGAAGAGCAGCGGCATCTTGGCGCTCGTGGTGTGTGAGCAGCTCAATCTGGATCTTGCTTGAAGTCAATCAATGTATCTTACTGAGGTGCCTTGTAGGAATGAGTCATACTAAACCCAAGCACAGAAGCGCGCTATGCCAACGACCCCAGCGCTGCTTCGACTGCATGCTCGAGCTCTGCGCACGTGTGCTCGCTCAGTTGCGCCTCGAGTGTCTGCGTGAGCGCGTCCCAGTCCATGAGCACTGACCGATGCAGGCGCTGGCCCACGACCTGGCCGACCGTCGCAGCGACGCTCGCGCTCTCGACAAACGCAAACAGCTCGTCGCACGCGAGCCACTCGTGCGTGAACATGGCTTTCGGCACAACGAGCTCAAAGCCCTCGGCGTCAGGGATGCATAGCGCAAGCTCACATTCGCCACACGCCCGCATCAGCGGCGCGTCTGCGCGCAGTGGCGCGTCGATCGCACTGTCATGGTCGGCTGCGAGCGCCTGAACTGCGTCGCGCACAAGCTGCGCTTTCGTCGCAGACGACACTGCGCCGTCCATAAAGACAGGGTCTGCAATCACGACGAGCGCGACCTCTTTCTTCGTCGTGAGCTTTACGACGCTCGCGTGCGTGCAGCCGCGCTCAAACTGGTTGGGCAAGTACGCGAGCGCTTGCGCAAAGCTGAGCTGCGGGTAGATCCCTGCCCAGTCGAGCTCCGGCGCATCGCTCGCTGTGTACGTTGCAGGCAAGAGCGACGCAGACGGCAGCGCCTTGAAGCCCAGCGTCGTGCCGACTGGAATGCGCGCGGCGCCGACGCGACGCTGCGGTGTCATGTTGCTGGCCATCGTCTTGGGTTGACTTGATTTGCATATGGCCAAAACGCCACATACTTTGTTGCTGTCAAACGCTACCGTCGACTCCTTTGCCTCACGCGACAACGAGCGATCGCAGCAATGGCCATGGAGCGCTTCGCGTTCGCGCGCAACGCTGTGCTGGTCGTCAGCTGGGCGAGCGTGATGAAAGAGCAGGCGCTCGACGTGATCTACGGCATGGGGCAGTCCATGGAGCCGGTGATCCCCGACGGCTCGATCATCCTCATCGACAAGCTCTCGCGTCGCTGGCGCACGTTCGAACGCGGCGACGTCGTGCTCCTGCGCTCGCCCACGCGCAGCAACGGCGCGACGATCTGCAAGCGCATCCTCGCTCTCGTGCGTCACGACTTTGTATATACGCGTGCACGTGGTTGTCGACGCGCAGATGGGCTCACGCCAGTGTGTGCATGTGCGTGGGAACGAATGCAGGAGGGCGATGTCGTGCAGCTCCAGCCGCGATTCGACCAGAGTCGCCAGGAGACGATCACAGTGCCCAAGGGCCACGTCTGGGTCGAAGGCGACAACCCGACGCTGTCTGTGGACTCGCGACATATCGGCGCAGTGCCTGCGGCGCTGCTGCTCGGTCGCGCGCGTGTGATTGTACGTCCCAACTGACCGGACTGCCGACGCGAGCTGTGCGGTTCTGCCGCGACTCATGCGGTCGCTCCATGTGTGCGCTGCTGTGTGTGATAGGCGTATCCGTTCGAGCGCGCTGCAGTGATCCGATAGAAGCGATGCGAGCGAGCGCAGATCGGCAGGCGCTGTCATGGACGCGCGGCTGCTTCTGTCTCCAGCTCCATGCGTCAGTTTGCTCGAGAGACGCCTTGCACCACAGCACGTTCTCTACTTCCTTGCCACTCCCCCTCCCTTCGTTCAGCTACGATCACTTGCTACAGTCACTTGCGTGTCATGCGTGGCGCTTCTCGCCGCAGTGGGAGCAGAACTTGGCAGTCGGCGGCTGGAACGCACTCGAGCAGTGCGGACAGATCGCAATCTCAATCGCTGGCGCTGCAGCGCTAGTGCTAGTGCTGGTGCTCGTACGGCCGTCTCGCGCAGCTTGCTCTTCGCGCAGCTTGGCTTGGTAGACTGTGTGGTAGTAGTTCATGCGCTCGAGCTCGTCGCGCGCGTCGGCGAGCAGACTCTGAATGCGCGCTGGGTCCTGCACGCGCGCGTCGTCACGGAACTTCATCTTCACGTACGCTTTCATCATCTCGCGCTGCTCCCACGCAGGGCACTTGCGCGCCGAGCGGAGACATTGCGCGTACAGCGAGCGCACCTGCCGCGCGAGCACTGCAGCACCTCCGCTGTTGCTCATGGCCCAATTGCGAGTCAAGTCGGATGTGCGTCGAGAATGGCTCGGTAACGTGGGATGCGGTGATCGAGATAGAGAGTGAGGCGGCAATTCAATTGAATTGCCAGGAGCGAGCGCAATTCAAAATTGACTCGCCCACCACAAACAGCTCAACACCGCTCGCTTTCAAGCAGAGCAGACCACAGGAACGGAGCTTCGCATCCGCAGCAGCAGCACGAGCGTAGACGTCGCGATGTCGTCGGGATTCGGATTCAAGGGCCGCGAGGGCCGCTGCTACCAGTTCTGGAAGGACGTCGAGCAGTGCAGCGTACGTCGTCTCCTATCTGCTCCTCTTCCTGCTCTTGCGCTCGTGCTGTACAGTGTAGTGGGCCACGTGTGTGTGTGAGCGAGTGTGAACGACTGATGCTCACGACCGCGTGTGCTTGGCGCTGTATGTCGACACGTACACACAGAAAAACACCGAGTTCTCGGGCCAGTGCGGCAAGCAAGTGGAAGACTACTTGGAGTGCTTACATCACAAGAAGGAGGTGCGCACGACTGCTGCTGCTCCTTGTGCCAGTGGATCTCGACCAGCGTACATGCTGTTGGGCCATGGAGAAACAAACACGCGTGGGGGCTAACGCGACGACTGTTGCTTCATCTGCTTTGCTCGTGTGCAGCTCTCGCGCATGAACGCGATTGTGGTGCAGAAGGAGAAGAAGGAGGCGGCGGCGCACGGCGGCGGCCACGGAGACGACGGACACGGGCATTAATTTAGAGTCCTCGTCCGCCGCCGCTGCCATCGCGGCTGCTGTTGAGCACGAACGTGGCGAGACGCTCGTGCGGATGGCGCATTGAGCCACTTGCCTCGTTGCGACGCGTCGTCTTCGTACTCAAGACTAACGACCAAAGAGCGAGAGAGCGAGAGCGAGCGAGAGAGAGAGCAGGAGGCAGTTGAGACTGTCTGTTGAATGCACGCGCAGGCTTCTCAACCAAACGTCTGCTCTGCTGCGGCGCTGGGCTCGCGTACACTGCGTCGCTTGCCTTCCAGTTGCTATTTATCCCACTTGCAGCGATCGCAGCCTCTCGTCGCACGTCTCTGCAAGTGGGCGAGCCAGCGAAGGAGGGCCGAGCTTGTGCAGCCGACTGTTTGCTACACACACGAACGAGTGATCGCAGGCGTCTTGTGCAGCACACACACGCGCGCGAGGCATGTGCACAGGATCACCGATTGGTCGGTCGCCATGGAGCTTGGATCGGCGTGCGAGCACTTGCTTATTTCACTATGGATATTCAAATCGAATGCGGATCTCGCATCACAAGGGCGGAAAAGAAACATGGAAAAAGCAGTCGTGATCACTCGTGTGTGTGACCAGCAGCAACTTCGGAGGCATCCTCGCGAGCGCAGCAGCAGCAGCAGCAGCAGCACCGACCAGAGCTCACGTACGACCTACGCGACCAAGCGAGCACTGCACGCGCGACGCGCCGCCTGCGCGACCGATTCGGCGCTGCGCACTCGTAAAAATACAACCGCAGCAACAGCGCGACTGCCTGGCGCGATCGTCGTCGCCATTGCACCAGCAGCAACTCGCATTCAAACTCGAGCAAGCGTGAGGCCACAACAACCAAGCAAGCAACACTAGCAGCAACACGAGCAGCTGCGCATCGACCGAGTGCGCTAGCAAGTGTCTCGCAACGCAACAACAACAACACCACCACACACGCTCACGTGGTACATGCAATGGACAAGTACGACGAGATCAAGTGCATCGGCCGCGGCGCGTACGGCAGCGCGCACCTCGTGACGCTGCGCGGGACGAATGAGAAGTACGTCGTGAAGAAGATCCCGACTGAGCTGCTCACAGAGAAGGAGAAGGCGCAGTCGTTCCGGGAAGTCGAGCTCCTCGCAAAGCTCAAGCACCCCAACGTCGTCGAGTACCGCGAGAACTTTGTCGAAGACAACGTGATCCACATTGTCATGGCGTACTGCGACGGCGGCGACCTCGCCGAGAAGATCCGCGAGCGCGTCGCGCTGCTCGAGCAGACTGTCGCTGCTGCGGGCGACTGCGCGCGCGCGTACTTTGACATTGGCCAGATCCTCGACTGGTTCGTGCAGATGGCGATGGCGATCAAGTACTTGCACCAGCAGCGCATCCTCCATCGCGACCTCAAGACGAGCAACATCTTCCTCACGACCGAGAACGTGATCAAGCTCGGGGACTTTGGCATCGCAAAGACGCTCGACTCGACGCTCGACCAAGCGCAGACTGTCGTCGGGACGCCGTACTACATGAGCCCCGAAGTGTGCGAGAGCAAGCCGTACTCGTACGCAAGCGACGTCTGGTCGCTCGGGTGTGTCTTGTATGAAATGTGCGCGCTCAAGCACGCGTTCGACGCGCCAAACATCATTAGCCTCATCTTCACGATCGTGCGCAAAGAGGTGCGTGTCGCCTATGTGTGCTGTTGGTGCACGGTACGACGTGAGCGCACCGGTCGCTTACATGTGCTCGGTCGCTCTCGCTCGATGTGACGCGACCAGGTCGCACCCGTGCCCGCGCACTTTGACAGCGAGATCTCTTCGCTGCTCAAGCAGCTGCTCGACAAGTCGCCGGAGAAGCGTCCGTCAATGGACCAGATCTTCACGATCCCGTACATTCGCAACCACATGCAAGGTAGCGAGCGGCACTAGGACATGTCCAACGTCGAGGCTGGGCACGAGGAGGCTCACGTGTCGATGGTACTCGTCGTTTGTACGTGTAGGACTGGTGGCGTCGGGGGGATCGCTTCGCGCCAACTCGGTCGGGCGCCGTCCGCTAGGAGCCCCGAAACGCCGCGTCCACGCCAAGAACCTCATGCGGCGGGCATCGATCGAGAGCGTGAAGCGCAAGCCGCGGACATCAGCAGCGACGCCGTGCACGAACAGCGCGAATCCATTTGCAGCGCCCCAGTGGATCCCGATCACGCCGCTCGATGCTGATGAACTGCGGCAGCTCGAGAGCACGGACGACAGCGACCTCGAGCTCCTGGACGCGAGCATCTTGGAAGAGTCGCAGCTCGACTTGCGCGCACCGGAGCGGAGCCAGACGCCTGAGCCGCTCATGAGCCCAATCGACGACGATGTCGATGACGAGAGCGAGATGAAGCCGCCAGCTGCGCCAGTTGCAGTGCCAATGAAGCGCGCGTTTGGACAGCTGCAACCGCGACCAGCACCCCCAGCCTCCGTCAGCATCGCTGTCAAGCAAGTGCACGCGTGGACTGCTATCGCGACGACTGACAGTGGCGACAGCATGGACAGCCACGGCAACGACCTTCACTCGCAGTTCCAAGACGAAGCAGAAGCGCTCATGCGTCCGGACTTTGAGAACGCGTACAGCGAAGAGTGCATGGACAGTCTCCAGATCTACTACAGCGCCAAGTCTGCGAAAGCCAAGGGCCGGCGCGAGCACCATGGCCGGTTCCGCAGCGCCGTCTCGCAGCCACTGACAGGCAATGACGCTGCGAGCAGTCGCGAGCCGTCGCAGCCTCAGGCGTTCCGACCGCGTCTGCACCAGCTCGCGCTCGACACCGAGCGTCGAGACATTGACGTGTACAACGACAACGACGATGAAGACGACGAGTCGCACCGCGTCGTGATGAAGCGGTTCCCGCTGCACGTCGACGCGTCGATCGACTACACAGACGACGACGACGGCCTCGCGAAGCATCCACTCGCTGCTGCGGCTGCGTACGAGCAGTGGGGACGCTACGCCGCGCACGACGACGTCACGCTCCAGCTCGAAGACGCGTCGCTCGACGCCGACAACGTCGAGATGCGCGAGTTCCAAGCGTTCGCACACGCTGATGGCGCTGCGTTTGATGATGAAGAGGAGGGGGACGACGACGACAGCGAGCGCTATGACGACGGCAGCGACAGCGACGACGAGGACGACTACACGTCACTGAGCGAGTACGAGGCGGAAGAGAACTTCTACAGCGACGACTCGGACTTTTACGACGAGGACGACGGGACGCAGTACAGCGACGACTTTGACGACGCGGACGCGGAAGTGATCGAGTACGCGAACGACGAGTTTGCGTCTGAAGACGACGCCAGCGGTGCGCTCACTGTGTCGGTGACTGCCGCGCCTGGACCGACCGATGACGCGTTCATGGTGTCGTCGCCTGCCGCGAGTATGCTGACGAGTGCAGGAGCAGGAGCAGCGCGTCTCGAGTCGTCGTCGGCGCTCTCGCCCATGGGCAAGAAGCAGCAAAAGCCGCCGACCGAAGTCCAGTGGGTCATGCGGAACGTCGCTGAGAGCTTGCTGCAGAGCCACGACGACGTCGTCGTCGCATGATGCGAACCGTCGTGGGCAAACGAGAGAGAGTCAGTGTCGGTGTCGTGAAGAGCGCAGTTGTCGTCTTTCATATGTATTCCCACTGGTGTCCGTAATGAATGAGGCTGCGCACTACTACTGCGGTGTCCGCTCGTTCGGCGCTGCGCGGAACGCCGTGACGCCGTCGCTGCCGCTTCGCACGTCGAGCTGCTGGCCAGCAGGGATGAAGAACACTGCGCCGCGCGCAAGTGCGATCGGCGACGCAGGTGACGCGCCGCCTTCACTGCCGCTGCAGCTCCCGCTCGTTACGAGCAGCACGGACGGCGCGTCGAGTGTTCGCAGTGCGTAGTGCTCGTTCGCGCCGAGCGAAATGGCTTCGACTTGGAACTCGGGCACGGGCGGCGAGTACAGACGCGTGACCTCGTCGACCTTGTCGCCAGAGAACACGACTGGCGGACCCGTTCTGTTCCCACAGTCGCACAGCATCCACAGCGATCGTCAGTCGCTAAAGCCCAAACGCCTCGAGCACACTGTCGTGTCGTGAAAGCCAGGAGCAGCACGGTACGCACCGGTACGTGAGCATCTGGTGCAGTGTGACTCTGTCAATGTACTTGGGCGTCAAGCCCGCGCGCACGACGTTGTCCGAGCACGCCATGCACTCGATGCAGTCGCCCGAGAGGTACGCGTGCGGCTCGTTCGCGCCGAGAAACACGGCTTCGCCAGGCGCGAGCGTGATGTAGTTGAGGATGTACGGACAGAAGCAGCCAATGTCGACTGCGTACTCGCTGTAGAGCCGCAGCACGAGCGCTTCGATCGACGAGAGCGCAGGCTGCGCTGCGAGTCGCGTGCGCAAGCGCGTGAGCTGCTCTGCCACGACTGCGTCGTCTGCGTAGATGAAGCTCTTGAAGAGCGCGCGGAGCGACGCTTCGTCTGGCGACGCGATGAACTGCTCAGCCACTGCGTCGTGGACGAGCGCGCGGAGCTCGGGCACTGCGGTGAGGTGCGCGGCGATCTCGCTCGCGTCGCGGAACTGCGAGCTGGACGTACGTACGTACGTAGCGAGAGAGAGAGAGCGCGAGGCGCTGTCAGCACTGCGAGCGCATGGCGGTAGAGCACGAGACGACGAGGACGTACAGAGCTTCAAAGCGCGTGAGCGCGATCGTCATCTCGGGCTTGTGGTTCGGATCTTTGTACAGCTCGGGCTTGGTCGCGTGGAGCTCGCGCGCGAGCGCTGCGTCCGGGTGCGCTTGGATCGACAGCGCCTTCTGGACCGAGAGCACTTTGAAGAGGAACGGCAGCTCGCGGGACTCGGCGGCGGCGCCAAACGCCTCAGGGTGCGTCTTGAGGCAATCGACAGACACGTAGGAGGCGACGAGGCGAGTGAGACGCTGGCGCTCTCATTCACATACGACGCACGCGCAGCAGTAGACGCACACACCTCGAGCCACTCGCTCAGCAACTCGGCGGGCTTTCCATCGCGCACGACGCGCGATGGACCGTTCGGGTGCGTCCCCATCCTGTCCCCAGCAGCAGCACATGCGCGTCAGTCATTGCGTTGCGCTACTGCACGCGCTTCCTCGCTCGCGTCGTCATCGCGAGGCACGCACCAGAGCTCTGCGTAGGCGCTCGTGGGGTCGACGTGGAACGAGGCATCCCCGCCAGCCTGCAGCAGATAGAGACACACGCAAGCGCGCGCATGCGACCGTGAGCACGCAGTTCAATGCGCAGGTGCAGCGCACACAGAGACACACATGTACGTGCCTTGAGCTGCGCGACGAGACTGTCGTGGCCGTGCTTGCCCCATGCGTAGGACTGCGCGACGCACTGGAGCTGGGGCATGGTCGAGGACGGACAGACGGACGGACGGACGGACAAGTGGGTGTGTCTGATGTGCGCGAGAGGGAGCAAATGGCGCAATGCTGCAGGACCCTTGCACCCACTCGCACTCGCACGCCCTCACTCACGCCCACGTGTGCACGCGCAGACGACCGACCGACGATCGACAGACGTCGCGTGTGTCTTGTCTTGTGGTGCTTGATGGTAAAGCAGACAGCTGGTACACTGTGCCAGCTCCTCCCTGATTTCTGTGTGCATAGACAAGTCCTACACAGCACTTGATTTCTGTATGCGCAGAGCGAATCTCGACAGGTGCTCGCCTCGCTTTTCGCACTATTACAGCATCACTCCTGTTCGCCAGCATACTCAAAACAGGCTTAAATCGACTCGACCAGACCAACGCTCAACAGCAAGCGCCAAGCAGCAACAGCCTCAACAGGCACGACGCGACCGACGTGACGCACGCGACTCGAGCGCGCGCGATGGTGCGGCCCAAGGCGAAGCTCTGCCACGTGTGCGCGACGGCCGAGGCCAAGTACAAGTGCCCTGGCTGCCGCGCGCCGTACTGCAGCGCAGCGTGCTACAAGACGCACAAAGAGACGCCGTGCGCGCCTGCAGCGCCATCCTCGTCAACTCCAGCGGCAGCAGCGAGCCCCGCGCAGCAGCTCCATCCATCACCACCGCCAGCAGCAGCAGCAGCAACAACAATAGAGCAACCATCACTCTCTGCGCGCAAACCAGCAGCAGCAGATGACGAGATCGAAGTCGATCCAGCCCAGCTGCTGTCCGCGACGCAGCTCGCAGAGCTCCGCGCGACTCCAAGCGTGCTCCAGGCGCTCGAGGACCCTGTGATCCGCGCGCAGCTCACAAAGGTACGACGGCGTTGGTGCTTGGCGCGTGATGGATGGTGCTTGGTGTGCTCTGAATGCCAATGGCTCAAATCGCATGCGAGGATCTCGACGCGAGCCTGTCCTCGCGGCAGCGCTGGTGGTGTGATCCCAGCTGCCTGCCTGCCACCTCACAGCTCTATGGACTGACGACGACGTGCTGCTCTACTGCGCATGCTCGCAGATCGAGAGCAGCAGCAATCGCACCAAGGAGCTCCAGAAAGCGCTGCTCGACCCGAGCTTCGCGAGCTTCATGTACCAGACACTCGACGGACTTGCGGCGGCCAAGCAGTAGCGCTTCGTGATGCATCACACGCGAATAGATAGTGCGTTTGTGGGCGTCTTGCCGTTGCGACGCACGAGTCCGAGTTGTCTGTCATGAGCATGTGTGTCTCGCAGCAGCAAGCGGTCGTCATCGCACTCGAGGACGCACTCGCTGGTTCGAGTCTATCAACGAGCAAAATGGATGTCCACATCGACATACAACTATCAAGTCAAATGTGGACATCATCAGTCGATCCGAGGCAGATCTCCAATTGAAGCCGACGACAACGACGACAACCGAACGAGGAGCTAAAGCAAGGAGCTCTTCTCTTCGTCAAGCCGCTCGATCACACGCATAGCAGAGAGAGAGAGAGCGCAAGCATGGCGCGCCGCGGATTCCACTCGTTCATGAACTCGGTCGTGCCGATGGTACTCGAGCAGTCCCCGCGCGGCGAGCGCGTGTTTGACATCTACTCGCGCTTGCTCAAGGAGCGCATCGTGTTTGTGCACGGGCCAGTGAACGACGCAATGGCGTCAGTCGTGACGGCGCAGCTGCTCTTCCTCGAGTCGGAGCACCCGGAGAAGGACGTGTTCATGTACATCAACAGCCCTGGCGGCGTCGTGAGCTCTGGGCTTGCGATCTACGACACGATGCAGTACATCCATCCCAAGGTGAACACGCTCTGCATGGGGCAAGCCGCGAGCATGGGAGCGCTGCTCCTCGCAGGCGGAGCGCCCGGCGCGCGCTTTGCGCTTCCCAACTCCCGCGTACGTCGTGCGCTGGTGCGCGTTTGGCTAGAGCTAGAGCGAGTGGCTAAGAGCCTGCGAGTGCGGTGGTGCGTGTGTGTGCGACAGATCATGATCCACCAGCCGTCGGGCGGCGCGCAGGGCATGGCGAGCGACATTGCGATCCACGCCGAAGAGATCATCAAGCTCCGCGCGCGGTACGCTGCGTGCTTTGCATCGCCGCAGCAGTCTCTGTGTGACTATGGACTGACTGACTCGCTCGCAGCCTCAACGGTCTCTACGCCAAGCACACGGGGAAGCCGCTCGCGACGATCGAGAACGCCATGGACCGCGACCTGTTCATGGACCCAGCACAGGCCGTGGACTTTGGGATCATCGACTCGATCATGGAGAAGCGCTCGCTCCCGACAGCGGAGCACTAGAGCTTCGTCTTCTGTCTCCTACAGACTGACTGACAGACACGCGAGGCGTCGAATGGACAGAGTACAGTCGTGTGGTGGTGGTGCTGCCATGGCTTTGCTTGAGTGTTACGCAGCGCGTGCTCCTCTTCCTGTCTGCTGCTGCGTGACCAGCGCTCGACTCGCTCGTGCGCGACGCAGTTACTCGTCGAGCTCGCCTTCTGGCTCGTCCGCGTGGCCGAGCTCCCACGACAGGTCCGGCAGGTTGTTGCCGCGCTTCGCCTGCATAGACACAGCCGTCCGCGTGGTCGCACGAGCGCGTCAGTCACATACTCACAGAGCTGCAGATGTACCACGAGCAGATAGGGACTCGAGGAACGCACCGCTTGTCGCCACGAGTCCGGGTTGTAGAGCGTGATGACGCCCATGAGCGTGAGCAAGCCGCCGAGCGCCACGCCGAGGTGCTTGAGCGCCTGGTACTTGGGGATGTGCGGCGCGTCAAAGTCAATGAGCGTCTCGGGCGCCACGCCGTCGTTCCACACGAGCTCAGCCTCTTCGTGGAGCGGCTGCGACGGCGCCGCGATGCGCGCGAACGGCGGCGGCGGCGGGCGGTGGTGGCCGCCGGCAGCGCCGCGCGTGATCTGCGCCGTTCGGCGGATCGCGAGGCTCGCGCCGCCGCGGAGCGCGCTGCTGATCGCGTGCGAGCTCATGCTGGGGATGCTGATGATCGGGTCGCGCTCGCTCTCGTTCCGTCGGTCAGTCGCTTTGGGCGAGCGGTTGTGGTCGGGAATCGTTCGCTCTCGGTATCTCGGTGACCGGAGAGGAAAGTGAGTGGGTTTACTGCATACGCCATTTTATACGTCCAATACTACTACCACAGCTCCGCGTCATGAGCATGGATGCACGACTACACGTGCTCGCGGATCGGAGTCTCTTCTCCGCCATCGCAGCGTTCGCAACCGGCGCGTCGTACAGCGTCTACCGAGTGAGGCAGCGATTGCGCTGCAAGCCTGGGAGCCGCTTCCTCTTCTGGCCCGAGAACATTGCGCTCTGGCAAGACGCAGTGCTCGCGCGCGACACACAGACGCTCGATGCACTCCGCGAGCTCTGCACCCGCTACCCGTTCCGCGACGCACTGTGCGAAGTGCTGCGCGGTATCCTCGGCTTCGCAGTCGCACACAGCACTGACATGGCGATGCTCGACGCGATCTACACCGGCTTCCCTGACGCACCGTGTCGCTCGATCTGCCGCGAGCACATGGAGGCACTCGTGGCGAAAGGCGACGTCGCTTTGGTGCAGTGGACGTTCGAGCGTCATCGCGCACAGGTGGATTGGCTCTGTGCAGGCACTGTCGCTGCCACACATGGCCACCTCGCGATCCTCGCGTTCCTGTACGACAGCGCCGGGAGGTTCTGGATTTCGCCCGACGCCATGGACGTCGCGGCGGCGAACGGCCACCTTGACGTCGTGCACTATCTCCATGAGAACCGCATCAAATCGTGCACAGAGCGAGCAATGGACGTGGCTGCGACGAACGGACACCTTGAGATCGTGCGCTTTCTCCACGAGAGGCGCACGGAAGGCTGCACAACGCGAGCAATGGACGGCGCTGCGACGAACGGGCACGTCGCGACTGTCCGCTATCTCCACGAGCACCGCGCAGAAGGGTGCTCTAAGCAAGCTCTGCTCGGCGCTGCGACGAACGGCCACGTCGCAGTGCTGGCGTTCCTCCATCCTCACCGCTGCGCTGTCTCGAGAATCGACGACGCGCTCAGGCTCGCAACAGAGCATGGCCACGTCGCGTGCGTGCAGTACCTCCTGCCGTACTGTCGAGCAGTGCGACCCGAGACGCTCGCAGGTCTCGCTGCAGCGGCAGGACAACTCGCGTGCGTCCAGTTCTTTCTTGCAAGCGGCGCCATTCCACTCGCGCGCAAGACGCTGCACCAAGCGGCGATCGCTGGGCACGTCCACGTCGTGCGGTTCCTCCACGAGACACGAGGCGAGCGCTGCAGCGTCAAGACGCTCCTCGAGAGCGACAAGCGCGCGCACCACGCGGTCGTGGCGTACTTGTGTTCGCAGCACGTGGTCGAGAACCATAGCAGAGCGCTTGAACGCGCAACGCGGCTGGGTCGTGCTCAGCTCGTCGCGGCGCTTGTGGCCGCGCAGACCAACGTGGTAGTAGGCTCTGACATTGCTCCAGCCATGAGGTGATAGACTGGCGCTTCCTCCATGAACACGACGACTTCTCTTGATGAAGACCGTTGCAGTGCTTGCGCTCGCACCCGTTGCCCTGGTGGAACGAGCGACACGGGAGTGCGCGGTCAGGGAATACGAGCAGCTCCGGCACGCGTTCCGACACCGACACGTGCTCCCAGTCGTCGTCCATGGGAGAGACCGAAGTCCAATCGTGGTCGAGAGCGTCGTCGATGTCGATGGCGATGTCGCACTCGCTGTCGCTGTCGTCGTCAGTTGCGTCGACAAGGTCGTACTCCTTGTCGTAATCGTCGGCGTGCTCGTCGTCCTCGCGGCGAGCGTCCTGCACCGACGCGCGCAACTTGCGCAGGATTGGCGCCGCGTGCGTCGCTAGTGTGCGTCGATTGACGCCGAGTTGCCGCGCGGCTTCGGACATGCGATGGCCTCCGAGGACCATGCGCAC
>JAASFT010001069.1:0-10149 GCA_023333885.1 Globisporangium parvum
CCGCCTTGGCGTCTTGCTGCTGCGGCGTCTCGACCTTGGCGTACTGCTCAGCAAGCGGATCTGCCGACTCGACTTGGTCGTCGTGATCGATGCCGCGTGCAGTGACGACGAGCTGCACGGCCGCTGCGACGGCGAAGAGCGCAAACACGACCACCATCATGATCTGCCACGCGCGGTGGATCTCGTCAAAGTACCAGCTGCTTGAGCCGAGTACGCCGGCACTGGCGGTCTCCTCCTGGTTCTGCTGGTCGTCGTCGTAGATCTTCTTGAAGACAAAGAAGCGGACGCCGTCCATGAACACGCTCGCGCCAACGAAGCTCGTCGCCGCCACGAGTCCGGGCTTCTTGAGCACGAGTGCGAGGACTGCGCAGATCACGCCACCTAGTGTCAGGATGCCATCGTATCCGACTATCAAGACTTGGATCTCGCCCAAGTCCACGATCACCGTGGCCAGTGCGACGCCAGCGCAAAAGCCCGTGACGACAACGCCAGTCTTGGTGTGGAAGAGTCCGAGCGCGCCAGCGACGATGCCAGTGGCAAAGAACGTGAGGAAGTACCAGTTGTCATCGCCCAGGAACCGGTCGTCGATCGCAAAGAGGAGCATGATCGCGTAGTTGCCAGCAGCGAAGAGCGCGCTCGCAGCCATCGCAGCGCGGCGGTAGCGGTAGCCGCTCGTAGCGATCGCGAGTCCCACGACGATGCACAGAATCGCGAGGATCGTAGCGTAGGCTGGTGCGTTCGAGTAGTCGAGGTTCATGGTTGCTCGGTTGTAGAGCTCGTGCGTGCGAGAGAGTGAGAGAGAGAGAGAGTCTGGCTCGAGCAGTGCTGGAGTGTGAGTGCGTGTGGCTGTTGCTTGGACTGGACAAAGCAAATGGCAGAGTGAGCGAGCGCTCGGTTGTTCTGAGAGGGAGGACGCGTGACGCAGGCTCGAGCGCTTTGTGCCAGAGGTCGAAGAGTGGAGTTTGGACCTGGACTTGAGAGTTGCATGCACTGTAGGCGGAACCGAGCTTTGTGGTACCTGGAGTGCGAGTCGACAGGCTAGAGCCAAGCAGATACACAAGCTCGCTCGTTTGCAGATCGTGTCCAACAGCCCACCAAATAGGAGCCATTTGGTTTGACTATGACGACTGGTTGCAAGAGGGTGGCGAGAGGTCTATCAGTGGCCGCGACATGCGCAGCTGCTGAGAGTGTCCTTGCTCCAGCGAAGCTTGTGCTCGAGCGAACCAGCACGTCTCGGATCGTGTGCAAACGCCAGTCGCCTCGACTCGGACGGAGGGATCCAGCGACAGACCACCTAGCAGCGCGCATACAGCCGCCATCGCGCTCTCTCTCTCTCTCTCTGCAACGCTGATGCCGCTGCTTGCCCTGTCAGCGTGCGTGGTCGATCAAAGACTCGAGCGTAGCTCAGAGCAACAGACGCTCCGAAGCAGGAACCCCAGGCACTTTGGAGCTCCAAGCTGCCATTGCAAGTCTGTACGAAACCGTTTAGACCACTACCACACTACCGCCACCTCTCGCTCTCCCATGCTCCTAGCTCTCGGCGCTCAGACTCGCGAGCTCGTCGTGTGCCGCTTTGAGCACCTTGACGGCGTTCGCAGTGATGATGGACGTCGCGGCGTCGCCGTTGTAGACCTTGGAGTTGCTCACGAGGAGCTCGAGGTCTTTCACGAACTCGCGCACGGACCCGTACGCGCAGTCTGCGACCTTGCGCGCGACCGTTGCGAGGTCCATCGGCTGCTTGATCACGCGGTAGTAGTCGGTCACGACGGCGGCATCCACGGCGACGCGGAAGAGCTCGCTCTCGGGCATCGCCAGGAGCGCCTGCACGACGCGCGCGAGACTGGTGTTGAGCTGCGCCACGGGCATGCGCGAGCGGCTCTGCGTCACGGCCTGCCCGACGTACGGCCGCTTGTACACCTCTGCCTGCTCGCGCACGTCCTGCAGGCGCTTGCGCTTCTTCTCCGCGAGGTGCTTGCGCGCGCCGTCGCGGAGCTCCGACAGGTTCAGCGTCGTGCTGCTGCTCGTGGCACTCGACTGGTCCGAGTCGTTCGCGTCGTCGCCAGTCATGACAAGCTTCACGGGCTTGAGCTTGAGCTTGAGCGGCATGGCGCCGTCGCTTGCGCTCGCACTCTTCTTCCCAGACGCCGCCGCAGCGGACGCAGACGTCGCGCCGGTCGCGCGCGCGTCGTCGACCAAGTACAGCGGACAGCTCCGGTTCGTGCGGATGTGGCCGGCTTGGCCGCACTGCGTGCAGCGCACTTGGCCTTTCTGCGGCGTGCCGCCCAGGAGCAGCAGCGCGCCGTCTTCGCCCTGCGTCTCGAGCAGCGCCTGGTAGCCGCGGTTCTGCTGCTCCGTGATCTCCAGCTGCTTGAGCTCTTCTTGCAGCTGCTTGCGCTTCTTCGCCTTGTCCACGACGCCGCGATCGGCTGTCGCGTCCGCCGCGGCGTCGAGCGCCAGTACACGCTTGCGCTTGCGCAGCAACGCGCGCTCCTCCGACTTCTGCTGCCGCTCCTTGCGCTGCTGCATGGCGCGGAAGCGCGCGACGTGGCGCTCGTCGACAATGAACTCGATCTTGACGCTCTCGCTCCCGTCCTCTTCGATCACGCGCGTCGTGCGCTTGAGCACCTTGCGGCCCGGCGTCTTGCGCGACGACGACGCGCTCGGTGGCTCGGACCGCCGGCCACTCGGCGTCGGCGACCCGGCGCGCGAGAGGTGCTCCGTCGGCGTCGCGAGCGCGCTCGAGAGGACCGAGCCGGCGCGCGACGACGCCGTCGCAGTGCCGCCAGGACGACTCGTCGTGCCGCTCGAGGACCCGGCCATCGCGCTCTCTTTGATCCCACTCGCACGCAGCTGGCTGCGCAGCGAGCTCGCATCGACGTCTGGTCGGCGCACGGCACTCGCACTCGCACTCGCACTACTGCTGCCGGCGTCCTCTTTCATCTCCTCCATCAAGCGCCGGAGCTCCACGGCGTCTTCGCGCTCGCGCAGCGACTCGGCCGACCGGTTGAGCCCGCCGCCGCCCTTCGCGAACAGGTTCTTCGGCCCGCCCTTCGAGATCTTCTCCATGTCGTTCCCGCCCGTGATGCCCGCCTCAATGTCCTTCTCCCACTCGTCCAAGTCGTCGTCGTCGCCGTCGTCGGACGCGTCGTCGGACGAGAACGTCGTCGCGCTGCTGCTCAAGACGTCCATCTGCCGCGCGTAGATCACGTCGCACTTCTTCCGGTACTCCTGCTGCTGCGCCGAGAGCGACCGGCGCTCGTCACGCGCGAACTTGCTCAGGACTTTGAACCCGTGCGCCGTCGCGCGGTTGCTCAGCTCGCGGATCATGTGCACGCGGTCCCAGCGCCGGAGCTTCTTGATGTCCGCCTCCGCGAGCCCGAGGTTCCGCAGCACGTCGCCGGCCTCTTTCATCTTGAGCTTGCGCAAGTCGGCGGCCGTGCCCGTGACGGCCGCGACCGCTTTCTGGACCGCGCCGCCGGTCTTGGCCGGCCCGCCCGTGCCGCCGGTGCCACTCGCACCGCCAGCAGCGCCACTCGCGTCGTCGTCGCCGTCTTTCTTCTTCGCGCGCGACTGCGGCACGCGCACAAAGCTAAAGCCTTCGCCGCGACCAGTGGGGTCGCCGATGCCGCCGAGCTTGAGCATGCCCGAGCCTTTGCCCTGCAAGTGGCACTCGACGTAGTTGTTCGTCAAGTTCCACGGCGTGAGCTGGAGCTGCTCGTCGATGTACCGCGCCACTTGGATGTCGCGCTCGAGCTTCCGCACCAGCGCGTCGGCTTTCCAGAGCGCGTCGCGCGCCTTCTCCTTTGCGCGCCGCTCGAGGTGCCGCGGCTCAATGAGCGTCGCCGCGAGCTGCTGCTTCCGGAGCTCCAGGCGCTTGAGCAGCCGCTTGATCGCGCCGTTCACCTCGGACGGCGTGAAGAGCTTCGTGAGCCCAATGTCCGTGAGCCCGATGTCCAGGAGCCGGCGCTGCCCGGCCATCATGCTCTCGTACAGACACACGGACTCGGGCGAGATGCGCGTGCGGATCTCCTCTTCGCTCGTGAGCTGCGCCGCCGGCTTCTTCTTCCACCACCCCGAGTCGTTCCCGCCGCGCTCGAACGTCGCCACCTCTTTCATGCGCTTGCGGATCGCCGTCGCCGACTGGTTCGGGAACGCGCGCGCGATGTCCTCGATCTTGAGCCGCTCGCCGTCGCTCGCCTTCTTGAACAGCCGCAGGATGTGGAACGACATGTACTGCCGGATGAACTCGTTCGCGCCGCGCGAGTTCGGCGCCGGGACCTCCATCTGCGGCTCGACTTGGCCGGCGATGAACACGTCCGGGAGCTCCATGACGTGAACTGTCGTCGTCGCGGCCGCCAAGCTCCCGAGCCCGCCACTCGCACCTGCGCCGCTCTTCTTGCCTTTCGACACGGTGCGGCAGAGCAGGAAGAGCACCGTGTCGCCGCGGCTGCGCGCCTCGGGCGTGAGCGCGAACGGCGCCGTCGGTTTGTGCGGGAACAGCGGCACTTTGTACAGCTTCGAGTTGAGCGACGTGACCATGCGGCCCGGCGGGATGTCGCCCACGAACGGCGACTCGTCGCGCGGTCCGAGCGTGATGACTTGGCCCATCGCCATGTCCGGCGGCTTGGGCGCCGTCGTGCGCTTCGCCTTCTTCTTCCCGAGACTGCTGAGGTCGTTCGCGTCGCTCACGTCGACTGGCGGGCGCCAGTAGTGCAGGATGCGTGCCGCCATGCCCGGGCTCGCGAGCATCGGCGGCGTCTGCTCCGAGTACTCGATCACGATGAGCTTCCCGCCCGCGGTCGGGTACAGGTCCGAGCTCTTCTTGATCTGCGTGAGCACCATCGCGGACTCGTCCCGGCGCGTCGGGAGCACCGCCGCTGGCCGCGCCGCGACGAAGCGCAGGCGCTCGTTGATCTTGAACTTGCCGCGCGGCCGGTGGAGCTCGCGCAGGCGGGACTTGGGGAGCTCGGGCTTCGTGAGCGACAGCTTGATCGCCGGCAGCGAGTGGTGCACCACGCCGATGTTCTTCACCACGCGCGTGTCCTTCGGCTTCTTCCCCACCTCGGTGCGCATTGCACCAGTCGCAGTGCCTTCGCCGACGTCGATGCCGCCCATCGCGTCGTTGATGCGCGACGCCTTGCTCAAGCGGTCCTCCTCGAGCTGCTTCAGCCGCTGCTCCGCCGCGCCGATCTTGCGCTCCGGGATGCGCAGCGTCGGGCGGCTGTCTTCGCGCGTCGTTTGCGCCGCAAAGAGCAGCCGCGCGTCGTTCGCGTCGAGCACGAGCGCGCTCGGCGGCATGTCCTGCGTCGCGCTCCAGCCGATCGCCGCGACCCACGAGTCGCTCAAGAGCTCGCGGTTCAGCGGACACGGCAGCGCTGCTGTCGCTGCCGAAGACGCCGCGGTGGCTGACGAGGACGACTCGGGCCGCGAGCTGGTCGGCTGCGACCTGCGTCGGTTGCTGCGACTGCGGGATGCAGCAGCAGCGTCCGTGTCTGGGATCTCCCAGCGATACGAACGCGGCTTGGTCATGTCGAACGCCTCTGGTGGAGTGGCGCCGCCTGTTGTTCCTGCTGCTGCTGCTGCGACTCGTGGACGCGGCGGCATCTGCTGCTGCTGAGAGGGCTGGGACTGCTGCGTTCGGTAGCCAGCGCCAGTGCTGCTGCTGCTGCTGCTCGGAGCGCTGAAGGCTCCGGTCTGTGCGTACGCACCTGCGCTCGTCTGCGATGAAGACGCCCCAGCGGCGCCTCCTGCTCCTCCTGCTGGCTCGCGTCCACTGCCGTCCTCTGTCTCGACGATCTGCTCGCCACCGCCTGCCCCACTGCCAGTCGCCGCACTATGGGACGCGCCAAAGTCGATGCCCCAGAGGATGCTGTTCTCCCACGGCACCTGCTGCACTCTGCTGTAGAGCTCGTCGCGCGCACCGAGCTCCAGCGCCTCGCGCGCGCGCGTGGTCTGCGCCGCCTGCACGGCGTTCACGAACGGCGACGCGGCAGACGAGAGCGCGGCGAAGCGCACCATCGGCTTGCCTTTCGCGTCCCGCGCCTTGTTCGCGACCAGAAAGTGCTCGCTCCGCGCGCTCTCGCTGCCCACGTTCTCGCGCGACGACCGCAGGAGCTGCACGTGGTCCAGCGCAACGCTCGTCGGAGCAGTCCCAGCCGATGCCGCGTCGGCGTCGGCAGTGCTGCTCGCGCGTCGCCGCCGCCGCGCAGCGTCTGCGAGCTCGTCGGCGAGGTCAGCGAGCGACTCGAACGCGTCGCCGTCGGGCGTGCGCTGGTAGAGCTTGGCAAAGTGCACGATCGGCTGCGCGCTGCTGCGGCTGCTCAGGAGCGGGAGCTCTGGAAGCAGCGCGGCCGCCTCGGCGCAGTCGACTCCCCTCGCAGTCATTGTCGCTGCTGCTGCTGCTGCTGTGGTGCCAGACGCAGTGGTCGCAGACGGGGTCGGCGCCATGCTCGCGCTCGCTCGCTCGCTCGCTCACTTGCGCCTGTGCGTTTAGTGCTGCGTTGGGTCGTTAGCTGCCTTGTGCTGCTGTGTGGCGCTGGTGTGGCACTCGACCCAAGCGAAAGCTACACGTGCGATTGTATGGTGCGATTCCTCCCAGGCGAGCGAGCGCTCGACTGCGAGCAGCGAGACCTCATGCGCTCTGCGTGCTCGACGCCTCTGTTGTCGTGGACGCTCCAAGGACGTCGAGCGTCGTAGATAGGATACAAGAGAGAGACACACACACGTGTGCACACAACACGCAAGCTGCACACGCACAGTTGCTCCTGTCTCGAACTGATCCTCAGGCGGCAAAGCGTCGACTGATTGAGGCGGCGGAGTGGCGATTGACTGCTCGCAGAGCGAAGAGCTAGCTCACACAGAGCGACCTCACCTTCGTACGCGACGACCAGTTGGACGGCGCGACAACGCGTTGCTACGAAGCTCTGCAGCGTCGTCGGTCTCGGAAGGAGACAACATGCTCAATGCTCTACCTGCAGCTCAGATGCTGCGACGGATGGTCCACGCGAGGCTCCCAGCATGCGCTCGCGTCGATGCCAGCTCGACGAGATGCCAGCTCGACTCCCACCTACGAGCTGAGCCACGCAGGATAGCGACGGCAGGACATGAGAGCGACCGACACAAGTCTATAGCACTACTGAGCCTTCTCTTCAAACACACACACTCACACTCACTCACTCACGTCCTGACGTTCCAGTGCGAGTCTCATGTCGTGGACTCATCGAGAGGCGACGCCAACCACCAGTCAGGCGTCGATCGATATCAGTAGGCGCCTGACGCCATTTCCACCACTTCCGCCACACTGGCGTCAGTTCGACCACAGACGATGGAACGAGTCGACGTGAGTCCAGGAAGCGCTGACATGAAGCAGTCGTCGTCGGTGGTGGCGGTGGCTTGAAGGCGCCTCGAGGAAGGGACAGAGCTGCGGCTTCTCTTGCATGGCGCTCGTGCTTGGTGCGCGCGGCAATCGTGAAGGAGGTGCAGCAGTGGACAGCGCGTCTCAAGTGCCTCCGACGCGCCTCTTGCTCGCGTGCCGCCTGCTCCGACACCGAGCACATGTCAGAAAGCCGCGTTCACTTGGGGGTGGTGCCAGCTTGTCAGTGTTCGTGCGCTTGGGCGTGCGGTTTGAAGCCAGAGGCTCGAGCGAGAGAGAGAGAGGCTTCACAGCCGACTTGCGCTCAAGCGCCTTCGAATGACTCGGATGGTCGGCGGCAAACGAGGCGGCTGCAGTGTATGGCTTGAGCGGAGTCCATGGCGCAAAGTATCCACTCGCGTGCTCGATGCGAAGCGCGAGCAGCCTCGCTCGACTCGCGTCACAAGTCAATTCAAGCGGAGACGCGAGCGAGCGCGAGAAGAGGCGGACCCAGCAGCTTCGCTACGCTCACGACCAGCATGGAGGATGCTGTGGGCGACACGAAGTACCGCGTCTTCATGATTCAAGGTACGAGCTCGTTCGTTCGCATGCTTGGAGCCCTCGGTATCGAGCTGGGTTGTAACGAGGCTGCGCTGCTGCTTGCAAGCTTGGTGCACTGCAGATGGAGCACACACGTCTGGCGCACTGCCACTGCTCGTTGGCTGCCAAGTTGTCTACCAGCACGAGACAACGCGAGCTGTGGTGCGCGGGCCAGTCGTCGGTGCAGCGAGCGAACCGCACCACGAGCGCAAGACGCTGTTGCTCTACACCGGCGACTACGTGACTCGAGTGACAGCAGCGAACAGCGTCTTGCACATCCAGACAGCGTCCCGGCGCGAGCTCTGCTGTCGCTTTGTGAATGGCGTGGTCGGTACGATCGACGCAGGCTGCGAACTGCGCGCACTGAGTGCGCTGGGCGACGATGAGACTTGGTCCATCCACGTGCGCGCAGCAAAGACGCCGCCTCAGTGTCTCTACCCACTGTTGCCGCCCAGCGTCGCGCAGACCCACAGCGAGCTCGTGGCGCGCATGTCGACCAAGTTCACGCGGAGCGTGAAGCTCTGGTTCCAGCGCAGTGCTGTCATCTCGCGCGTCTTTGGGATGTACGACTTCGTCATGCGCGTCGACCCGCGCCAGGTGGACCGAGCAACGCAGTCGCTCGTTAAGGACTTGGACGCTGTGCTCGAGCTCTTGCTGCGTCGCTCTCGGCACAAACCGTCGGGGATCGTCAGCACGGTCAACTACTTTGAGCACCAGCTCAACGGGCTGGAGAGCATGCTGCGCAGTCACTCGCGTGCGCCAGCGGCGCGTACGGCGACCACATCGACTGCGCTCGTCGTGTACAAGAAGCACGGGCTGGTCGCGAAGATGCACTCGATCCACGAGATCGAAGCCACGATCAGTCGCTGCGAGAAGCGCCTCGACGAGCTGCTGACGCGCGACACGACGACCACGTTTGACAGCGCACTCGGTACGCGCGACTGCGGCGCAGTGGTGGCGCTGATCCAGTGGAGCATCCACACGAGGGCGTTGAACCGCGCGGCGCAGATGTGCGCCATGGCGACGCGAGCGGGCGTCGATGTGAAGAGTCAAGTCACGGAGCTCGTGCTCGAGGCTCTCGACGTCTCCAACCAAGCGGTCTTTGACGCGGTGCGCACTGGCAAGTCATCGTTTTGCTCGGTCCTCAGGGCGTCGCCAGCACTCGTGAGCAAGGGTCGAGCGGCGCTGCACGCTGCGATCGCTGAGCAAAGCGTCTACTTCGCCCACTTCCTCGTGGCAGAGATCGGCGTCGCGCTGTTCGGCACCACTGCGATCGGCGCGCGCGTCTGCGAGCTCGTGGAGCGTCTCAGCTGCGAACCCAAGAGCGAAAGCGAGATCGCGCAGGTCCTCGACCTGCTCACGCGCTACACGCGCGCGATCGACTTCCAGCGCCAGCTCCACGCTGTGCTCGCGTCTGGGACAGTGACGTACGAGAGCCTCCTTGGCCTCGCAACCACGATGAGCGTGGTCGAGGACCTCCAGGCCATCGTGAGCCTCGGCGCTGCGAACCTCGCGCCGCAAGCGTTCCACGACCTCCTCGATCACGCCTTTGAGCACACCCTCACGCACAAGCTCGTGTTCGACAATGGCGCGTTCGTGTACTTCAGCGATGCGATCAAGCACTGCAAGACGAAAGGCCACCTCACGGACCTCGAGGCCAAGACGTGGCGCGTCCGAGCGACGCACGTCAACATGGAGAGCGCGCCGTGGGTGACGGAGTTGAAAGCGACACTCGAAACGATGCATGCGCAGCTTGCGCGGCAGGACGCGAACGTCCAGCTCCTCGCGAAGCACTACGAGGGACTCCAGCGCGTACTCGCAAAGCAGCAAGCGGCTGCGCAAGCGCAAGGATGCGTCAACATGGCCGTCTCGCTGCTCGCAATGGCACTCGTTGCAGTCGGCGGGCCGCCCATTGGGGCTCTGGTGAAGCACGTCGTGGACCTCAGCGACCTGAATGTGTTGCTTGCGAGCACGACAGTGGTGAGCGCTAGTGGACAGGACCCTATCGCGACGTTCTGCGCCACGACTGGCGCGACCGCAGTCTTCAAGGCTGGTATCGAGCTCACCCTCCAGCGCGCTGGGATCGCACCGATTGAGTTCGCGGCCGCACTCAAGAGCGCTGTGATACTAGAGCACCCTGAGCTTGCTCCAGCTCCAGCTCCAGCTCCAGCTCCAGCTCCAGCTCCAGCTCCAGCTCC
>JAASFT010001070.1:0-10127 GCA_023333885.1 Globisporangium parvum
AAGCGCATGAAGGCGTTGACAGCGCTGGCCTTGGCCTTCTTGGTGTTCATTGGCTGTAAGTCGGAGAGGCTCATTGTTGTCGGATTAGGGCCAAATATGGGAGTGAACACGCGTACACTGGACAACTGTATCGACATACTCATATTTTGATTATCACTCGGACAAAATACGTCTGAATGCGTCGGAATTGAATGGCTACGAATCACAGTGCCAGCGATTGGACAAAATTGATCTGCTCTAGGTCAGGCATTGGTTATATATCACTTCAGTACCTATGATTGGCGGATCTACTCCATACAAATATCAAGTCATGCCCGAATAACGATCATATTCATCCATATCGTCAAGATGCCAAATCTGGCATCCCGTTCCAACTGTATACTATACACATTCCGAATACTACTGAAGTAATTATGTATCGGAATGTATACTACACCTCGGTGAATTCGAAAATTTGTATACTGAATGATGGTCAGTGACTCGCGCTCTCGGTCCTTCGGACCTTCGCGCTCGGGACGAAGAAAAACAACCTCCTGGACAAGTGTTGCGTTCACCGTTCAGTAAACCTCGGTCGCTGGGCCCGCCTACGCAGATCATATGTGGCGCTGCTCGCTGCGCTTCGCAGCCACATATGGCTGCTTCGGCTTCGCTCCCTCGGTTTCTTCACTATCCGTGTATATTACCGAGTTGGAATCGGATATCCGGATATATTCGGTTTTCATACATGGTCAAGATGTCACACGTCGCAGAAAGAGTTGGAATCTTGACGATATCTCCAAGTCGATGGCGACTCGATATCATTTTGTGATATCCACCCCACTTGGATTTTTTCTGCACATATTTCATCAAAATCAACGTTTCAAAAAATCTGCACATATTTTCAATTTTTCTTAAACTAGGTGATACACGGGATTGTCATAAATAATAGAGAGCTACGCGCTTTCTATTATTTATGACAATCTGGTGTTTGCAACACCAGAGAATCATCACGACTGAATCAGGACAACCAAGAGCTCGACAGCCATGGCGCGGGTCTGCAGGCGCACGAGTCTGGAGCAGCTTGGCGCGCGGAGCGCCTCGTTAGAGCGGGATGACGACCAAGGAGGCTGCTCGTCGAGAGCACATCGCGAGAGAGCAGCTTGGCAGGTACATACGCCAGCGACGCCTTGCACAACCGGCTGAAGCACCACCAGCAGCGGCACCATCAGCAGAACCGGCTGCAGCTCCACCACCTGATGCTGTAGCAGCACCAGCACCACCTTCACCGCTTCACCACCAGCAGCACCACTACAAACTGCCGTTGCACCGTCACTACTGGTGCTGGCAGCTGCGGCAGCGAGAACAGCACCATCACCGCTAGATGACCAAGCTTTGGTTTGGCCGCTCGCGTCTGACTTTTGCGAGTGTATCGACATGCCTGTCGACGGCCAAGGTCGCGCCGACCGCATCGCGTTCTACATCGGCAAGACCAGGGAATGGCTGCGCATCCAGATGTACATATGGACGGACGAACGAGTCGCCAAGTTCATTCGCGACATGGTCGACGGCTTCCCTGCGTTGCGTGTCCAATTGCTCCTCTCAGGCAAAGAAGCGAGGTCACAGTTCTCTCAAGCCTGGCACCACCACCTCCACCCACACATCGAAGTGCACTACTACCCGACCATGCTCCACACGAAGGTGGGCACGTCACAGGAGCTGCGAAGTCTTTGTCATCTGTCTAACCAACTGATTGTCTGTAGGAAATACTCATCGACAACAGCTACATCGTCACAGGGCCGACGAATCTGAGCGCCTCGGGCTTGAAGCGCAAGGCCGAGACGTGCTCGGTGAACTCGTGGGGGCCAACTCAGAGCCTCAGTGTGTACCGCTTCAGCGGGTTATGGAGCTTCGAACGTCAAGAGCAACAACCCGTCCCTGTCGCGACGCCGTCGAAGAGCACAAGCGAGCGGCACGAGATCCTTCAACTCCGCGCTATCCACTCGAACACATCGAAGATGACTCGAGCGGCGGGGTACTTTGATTTGGACTAGCGTTGCGAGTCTCCCTTACATTAATGTCCCCTCTTCCTCAGTCAGGGTTGCACTCGTACTCAACAAGGCGCTAGGTTCTGCAGCGACAGAGCACATGCTCGTGTAGATGCAGTGTGCCGAAAGCTCGCCGCCACATGCGTTCTCTTGGGCAAAGCGGTCAAGCTACACTAGCGAAATGTATGCAAGTCACACTCGGTTTTATCACTATCGACACGATTGCCTCCTCCCGTTTCGATGAGCGAAAGCACAACACTAAACGACACGAGACCTCGTCGACTGACGGTCACGCTGGATGTGGTGGTGGGGGCGCTGCGCTGGCGCGGCGTGCTGCACGGACGCGGTGCTGCTCCACGAGACGCGCGCGCATGTGTACGACGAACTGCGGCCGCTCATGGTCGAGCGCACGTCGTGCTCAATCACGAACCCGCCGAGTGCAGCAGCACAACCATCGCCGTCACTGGCCAACGAGCCGCTGCCGGGTATGTACACTGCGCGCCATCGCGCGACGCACGAGCTCGTAGCGCTCAAGGTCTACCGCAAGCGCCTGCTCGCTCGACACGACGTGCGCTGTCGCTTGCGCCGCGAAGTGCGCATGCTCTCGCTGTGCCGCGACCACCCGCACTTGCTCACGCTCTACGGCGTCTACTCGACCAGCGCAACGGTACGGCCCTGCATTGCGCCATCCAGCGACCTGCATATGCATGTGTACGTCCAGTCGCTCACTAGAGTCGATCACGACGTGCGCTCCAGCTCGAGATTGCGTTTGAGCTCGCACGCGGCGGCGAAGTCATGACCCGCTTGCTCGACCAGCAGCAGCAGCAGCGTCCGCGTGCCATCACGGACGCGCCGTCGCCACGTCCGAGTCTCCAGTACGTCTACAACGAACGCGAAGTGAGCCGCGTTATCGCCAGTGTCGTCGCTGGACTCGGCTACTTGCACGCGCGCGGCGTGATCCACGGCGAAGTGCGTCCAGAGCACGTGCTCTACTGCGACTTGGAGCCCGATGCCCGCGTCGTGCTCGCAGACTTTGGACGCGCAGCAGTGTGGACCGCTGGCGACCTCTCGCTCGCCACGCGCACTCGAGCCAGTCCCAGACGGCAGCAGGCGCAGCAGTTCCTCTGGGACGATCCGCACCACGTCAAGTTCCTCCCGCCGTTCGCGCTCGCGCGCAAAGACGACCGCATCGCAACGTGGCGCGAAGCCCAGCAGCTCGATACGTGGGCACTCGGTGTGACGATGTACGTCCTGCTCTGCGCTGCGTTCCCATTCAGAGCCAGTCGCGACAGCGACGACGGCGCTAGCACCACCAACGCCGTCGTCGACTGCACGATCCAGAGCGTCTTGACCGAGCCACTCGTGTTCCCAGACGACGGCGCAACGATCAGCCGCGCCGCACGCGACCTGCTCACGCGCTTGCTCGTGAAAGACCCGGACGAGAGCCTCACGCTGGAGCAAGTCGAAGCGCATCCGTGGATCCAAGACAGCGTCGCAAGCGACGTACTGTGGAGCAGTGACCGTCTGGCAACCCACAGTGCGTTTGCAGCAGCGTACAGTGACGAAGTCGCTGCAGTGTCGCGGCGGCGGCGTGTGTCGCCTGCTGCGTACGCGTACTCGCTGGCGGATCGCACCGCCGAGCGTCCTCCGCCACACCGTAGCAGCAGTGAGAGCAAGAGCAGTAGCTCGAACGACGACGAAGACCGCGACGTCTTTGCCGCAGCGCTGCCGCAGAGCGACGGCGACGACGACGTGGAGCGTCCGTCGTTTGTCTCGACGACTGGCGACGTGCAGCAAGCGATCCAGCAGCTCGCAACGACTGAGGACGAACCGCTGAGCGCCGACGCGTACATGCGCCTCGCGAGCGACGAGATCGACGCGTGCGCTGCCACGCGCGACGGCGCAGAGCCGATGCGAGACATGGCAGCGCCGCCGCTGCGCTCGCAAGCGTCGGTGGACACGAAGCTCTGGCGCGTGCTGTTCAAGCAGCGCCGGTTCTTCTCGTTCCGGTCCGCGTCGAGCTCGGCAGGGTCGTTCACAAAGAGCGACAGCGACGCCTAAGACGTTGGTAACCGAGCCACCATCGACAGACACACGCAGCCGTTCGCTTGCATTGCAATAGTCTCGCTCACTCGCTCTCACTCTCTACGTCGTTGGCTTAGAACAAAGTCGGTGCAGCAGCACCAGCACCAGCAGCGCCGCCAGCACGCGCGCGCTTGTCGACGAGCCACTCGTGGAGCTTCACGAGCACGCGCGTCGCACTAGCGTCATTGTCGCCACTGGTGTCGCCCTCGTGCTTGGCGCGCAGAGCAGCGACGTGCTCCACATGGCCATCGAGCGAGAGCGTGAGTGCGCACCGCACGTCGTCAACGAGCGCACTCGGCTCGCCCGTCACAGCGCTGAGGACGTTGTGGAAGTAGCTCAAGTCGGCGCTGAGCTGCTGTGCGCCGAGGTCCGAGAGCACGGGGATCGCACACAGCGCAGTCAAGAGCGCCGCGAGCGCGCCACTGGCGACAGCGCTCGTCCAGCGGTCGACAAACTCGTTTGCAACGGACCCGCTATCGTCACTGGCGCCTGGGTCGTCGCTGTTGCCACTGTCATCGACTGCCGCTTCAGGTGTGAACAGCTGGACGCAGACGTCGACCTCTGTCTCTGTGAGTCGCAGCGTCGCACCGAGTCGGCGCCAGTGCGTGAGGACGCACGCGGCGTGGGCACCACGCGACGCAACGGCAGCCATGGCGAGGCTGCTGCTCTCAGCAAACTGCTCGAGCTGCGGCAGGAGCGACAGCAGCAAGTCCGCGACTGCTGTGATGTACTCCTGCGGCAGCGTGCTGAACGACGGCAAGTCGCCAAGCGCTGCGTCTGGGGTCTTGATCCAGCTCTGTTCACACAAAGAGTAGACATCGAATATCAGCTATGACAGTCCCCGAGCATACAACAAGAAGACCGACTGACAAAAGCGCAGCAGCACCTCCATCAGCGGTACGCGCTCAAGCAAGCGAGCGATCGGCGCAAAGACTGTGTCGAACGTCAGCACTTGGACATCGCGCGTCCAGGCTCCGAGTGCGCGCTGCGCGTCTTCAAAGAGCTGAGAGAGAGAGACAGTTATAACCCGTCAGGCGTGTGCATATCAGATATAAAAGTCAGCTATAACCCCTTCACAGAAAGAGTGAGCAAGGACGCACCACTGCCCGCGACTGCGTCGACACGTCGAACGCTGCGTGTGCGCGGTCGAACGTCTCGCGGAACTCGACGAACGCGCTGGTCTTTGCGACGTCTGCGTGGAGCCACGTCCGGGCGACTGCAGCGACGATCGTCGCGCGGTCAGCCAGGTCGCTCAAGTCGCTCGACGGCAGCTCGTCGTGCGTCTTGCGGCTCCGCGGCGACTCCGAGCGCTCGGCCAACGCAAACTGACTGAGCTGCTCTTGCACGCGCGCTCGAGCCCGGATCTCCATGCTGCAGAGCTCGCTCTCGAGCGCTCCCGTTGCGCGCAAGAGCGCCAGCGCAGCGTGGAACTTGCTCCAGTCTGGAGCTGCCGCAGCGCCAAGTCCAGACTCGTCTCGAGCGAGGCGTCTCGCACTGCCCTCAGGCGACACAGGCAGCTTGCAGAACTGCCGCATCGCGGGGACAGATGAGCGCAGTGTATGTGTGAACTGCGCCACTGCTGCAGTGACACCAGCCACTGCGTCGGGGAACGCTGCGCCTGCGCTGAACGCTGCGCACTGGCGCAGACTCTCGTCCACGCGCGTCCAGACAAGCGGCGAAGCGTCTTCGAGTCGCTGCGCAAACGCTGCGAGCGCACCGCTGTCGTCGCTCGCATCCGCAAAGACTCGGTCGTCGACACTGTCGGTGTCCAGAGCCTCGGAGCGCGCAGTCTGCTCTGGTGTCGCAAACGTTGGCGCGAGGTCCTGGAGCTCCGCACGGAGCGCGTCGCCTGCAAAGCGCGCATAGTCGCGAAAGACTAGGGCGTACGGACCCAAGACGCTCGTGAGGATCGCGCGCGCGACCGGCTCCTGACTCGCTTCGTCCGTCGCGTCGTGCGGGTCCTCTGACCCGAGCACTGCGAGGCTCTGTGTCTCGCGCACTGCTCGCACAAGCTGCGCGAGCGCCTGGACAAACGCACTCGACTGCTCAAATGCTCGCACAAGTGGCGCAAGCGCGACGACGCCACTGCTGCGAGTGCTCTGCGCCACGAGCCGCGTCTCAAACGATGACGAGAGACTCGCGAGCGTCGAGTGGACGAGCGCCAGGAGCACGCGCTCGGCATGCGCGTGCCCAAAGATCTCGCGGCCGTGCGCAGCTTCGCGCGTGAGCATCGCGAGGGCGTGGCTGTAGAACGACTCGAGCCACGCGTGCCAGTCCTGCGGTGCGTCGCTGCTGCTGCTGCTGCTGCTGTCGCCTGCTGCGCTACTGTCGTCGTAGGCGTACCAGATGCGGTGGACGTGGCTCGGTCGGCTCTGGCAGAACGCACTGCGCACGACGCCAGACCGATCGATGCTCGCAAAGACTGCGAGGCAGCGCTGGACGCTCGCGACTGCCAAGTGGTCGGCGCGCACGAGCGCAAGCAGCGCTGGCGTGAGCGTTGCTTCGATCTGCGCACAGAGCGATCGCATCGTCGCGTGGCGATCCGCAGCGCCTGGGAGGTCGTTCAAGACATCGAGGCTCCTGCGCATCTCGCGCACGCGACTGGCGAGCGACTGCGCCGAGTCGTCTGCGTCGCGAGCTCCCGTGCTGCTGCTGGTGCTGCTTGTGAGCGACGCAGCGATCGCGTCGACGGCTGCAAAGCACACGCGCACGTTCTTCTCCCACTTGGCGGCTTCGACGAGCGCTTGCGAGCACGCTTGGAGCCGCTGCTTTGCGTCATGGAGCGTCACGAGGTGCTCGAGCGCGCGCTCTTCCGCTTTCTTCCGGTGCGACGTCGACCACGAGACGCTGTTTGCAAGCGCAGCAGCGTCGTCCCCTCCGCCGACGTGCGCGACCACAGCGTCGAGCTGCTGCTGCAGCGGCGCCGTCGCGCTCTGGAGCGCATCGAGCTGCGTCTGGAGCTGCGGCGTCGAGACTGCGAGCTGATGGAGCGTGGCGTGGATCGACTTGGCGAGCGACTGCGAGAGGAGCGCGAGCTGCGGCACGAGCGGTGTGAGCTCCGCCACGTGTCCGCTGCGCTCGATCAGCGCCTCCTCGGCCCACGCGTAGCAGTCGAAGCCGTCGGAGCAGAAGAGCTCTTCGCGCACCTCCATCGCTGTCGTTCGATGCGCTGTCGAGTTGTGTCTGCGCGTGTCAAAGTGGGAAAATACGTGTTTGCATACTGAAATCAAGTCAAAAAGTCGACACGTTGTTGCTGCTCGGGCGATCTGTCCTAGTCATCATGACGCACTACGTTCGTACGACTGCGCTGTGTGCGCGTGTGCGTGGGTGTGCATTCCAAGTGACTCGCTGTCTTCCCACTACTGGGCATGCGCGCTTGCTTCGTACGACTTGCTTACTGCTTGGTCGGCCAGAGCAAGAGCAAGCTCGTGCGTGCCTTGTACTCTTGGTACGCCTTGACGGTGCCCCAGCGCTCGTCGCCTTGCTTCTCCAAGAGCGGGATGCCCGAGACCTTTGTCAGCAGGAGCGTCACGAACACGGGGCTGAGCGCCGCCAAGATCTGGTACAAACTGCTTGGGAGCGTGTGCACTGCGACGAGGAAGATGCCGAGCCACATCGCGATCTCGCCGCAGTAGTTTGGGTGGCGCGAGTACTTCCAGAGCCCAGACTGGATGAACTTGCCCTTGTTGCGCGCGTCGCGGCGGAACTGTGTCTTCTGGTAGTCTGCGACGACTTCGAGCGCGTAGCCAATGACCCAGAGCGCAGTGCCAGCGATATCGAGCGGGTGCACGCCAGCTGCAGACTTGGTCGAGTGCACGACGCTCAAGAGCACGGGCAGGACCGTGAGGAAGACCCAGAGTCCTTGGATGCTCCAGACCGATAGGAACCGCACGGGGTTCGCGCGAATGTCCTTGAATCGCGTGTCTTCGCCGGCTTCACGGATGCGCAAGTACAGGAACGACCCGAGACGGACGCACCAGAACCAGACCATCGCAGTGAGCAATGCGCTGCGCCACTCGAGTGTCGACTTGCCAGCGCTGGTGCTCTCGCACACGAGCGCAAGGAGCGACACGAGTGCAAACGTGATCGAGCCTGTGAGGTCAAAGTAGCGCTCGTCTTCCTTTGGAATCGCATAGAGCAGTGCGCTGATCCACTGCACGCCAATGCACACGGCGGCGTAGAGCTGCAAGTTCGCCGCCGTCGCGACGACAGACGCGATCGGGAGCGCGAGCAGCAGTCCAGCGATGTTGCGCGCAAAGCCCATGGCAGCAGGAGCAGGAGCAGGAGCTCGTCGACCGATCGAGCGCGCTTTGCTGAATGCGTCGGCTGGAGCATCGGAGAGCAGCGTTTGTTCGGCCGTGTTCGAAGGTCTCGTTGACAGCATCAGCACATCAAGTTGTCATTGACAAGCATGTGACAGTTGCATACGAAAGTGAAGACAAGACAAGGACACTAGGTAAAAGGAGGTCTGTCAAACGAATTAGCGTGGATTTGCCAAAACAAAACGTCGCTCAAAACGGAGTCGTAAAACACTACGCCTTCGACACGAGCGGCGCGTACTCGCTCGAGTGCGTCGCTGCTTTCTTCGTCGGCCAGAGCAGCAGGAGGCTCGTACGCGCTTTGTACGACTGGTACTCTGGGAGGTGGCCCCAGCGCTCGTCCGCCTGCTTCTCGAGCACAGGGATGCCCGAGACAGTCGAGAGCAACAAGATGATGAAGAGCGGGCCGAGGAAGCCGAGGATCTTGTACTGCGTCGTCGGGAGCACGTGCACCGCGGTGACGTAGACACCGATCCAGATGAGGATCTCGCCGAGGTAGTTCGGGTGGCGCGAGTATGCCCAGAGACCCGTGTGGATGAACTTGCCCTTGTTCGCACGGTTGTGACGGAACTGCGTCTTCTGGTAGTCCGCCAGGACCTCGAGGTAGAACCCGAGGACCCAGAGCGCAACGCCAACAATGTCGTAGACTGTCACGGCAGTGTCCTTGGTCCCGTGCACGAGCGTGAGGAGCGTCGGGAGGAGCGTGAGGAAGACCCAGAGACCCTGGATGTTCCAGACCGAGAAGAACCGCACAGGCGTCACGCGGATCTGCTCAAAGCGCGAGTCCGATCCCTGCTCGCCGATGCGCGTGATGAGGAAGTAGCCGAGACGCACGGCCCAGAGCGCGACAAAGACCGTGAGGAGCACGCTGCGCCACGTCGGGTCCTCAGCGCGGTAGAGCGCGAGCGCAGCGACGCCGACGTACGTCGCCGAGCCCGTGACGTCGAGGTAGTGCTCGTCTTGGAACGGCACGGCGTAGACGAGTGCGCCGATCCACTGGACACCAAAGATCACGAGCGCGTACAGCTGCAGGTTCGTGTAGTACGCCACGAGTGCGGCGACTGGGATCGTGATCGCCGTGCCGGCAATGTTGCGCAGGAAGCCGGTCTTCTGCACTGGCGCGGCCGTCATCGTTCTTGTACCGTCGAGTCGAGTGCGAGCGCGAGCGCGAAGAGACTTGGTTGCGACGCGCTTGGGGAAACGAAGTGTGAGGCGGGCAGAGCAGGCAATCAGGCAGGAGTCTGGGAGCACGTGAGCGCAAGGAGCGAGTGGCGCACACGACGCTCGAGCAAGCACGAGGTATCAAGATATCAAGTGCTACGCATGGCGTGTTCGCCCGTGTTCCAAGCATGTGTGTCGAGGTCAAGCGATCACTTCAAGGAGCTTTTAGCACTCTGTGTAAAGTGCCGCCCTGTGCATATATGCTGGCGCTATGCGACAACAGATAACTCAGTCTGTGTAGATGCACGAACACGCTACAAAAAGTGAGTCCTCGCACTTAAACGAGAGATTCACCTCTGATAACAGCTCGGCAGCTGACTGATGACGTGAGATTCCGCCAATCACAGCGCAGAACAGGTCCTAGAATCCGAGGGTTTAGTGACCCAGCGAGCCTCTGAAGCAACGATGAGGTAAAACGCCCTGACGACGACCATCGTGCTCTGTTGCTTGAGCTGGAGCAGGTCACACAGCTCGGCTC
>JAASFT010001071.1:0-10127 GCA_023333885.1 Globisporangium parvum
CCAAGCTCGTGCATCTTCCGCTGACAGTGCGGCTCACCACTGCCACCCACTCTGCCCAGTCGCGTCCTTGACCTTCCAGGACGCCGCGGCGAGGAGCATGCAGCCGACAGAGCTGCCAAGCAGCACGTTCGTGTACCTCATGCGGCGCGGCCACTCGTCCACGTACGCGTCAAACATGTCTGGGCTCGATGCAAACGGCGACGGCTGCGCGCGCTGCTCCGCGTCCGACAGTGGCGTTGTGCGATGGGTGAGCTGACTGCACCACGCGTCGGTCGCTTGCGACGTCTTGTGGTCGTCCAAGAGCTTGTTGATCGATCCCACTGGCACGTACACGTCTGGATCCTCGACGATGCTCTGCGCGTCGCGGCCGACGCTCGTGAGCAGTGCGTCGCTGCAGTGCGTGAAGACCGAGAGCGCGCCGTCTGTCGCGTTCGTCACAGCGTTCAGCGCGGTCGCGTTCCCGATGCCTGCGAGCACGAGCACGTCGTCCTGCTTGTTCTCGAGACACGCGTGCACCAAGCGCGCGTTGCAGTAGAACGCGTTGAACTGCGCGGCGAACTGCGGCTCGATCGCGCGGCGCGAGTGCGTGCGCGTCACGCTCAAGGCGTTGCCGATGACGAGCATCGTGAGGTAGATCGCGCTCACAAAGTACATGATCCAGCGCGCAGATCGCTCGGCGCTGAGGCAGAGCGTGCTGATTGTCGGGACCCACAGCATCGGCACCATGATGTACATCGCGAGTCCCCACTTGAAGTACGACTTGGTCGACAGCGGCGTGAATCCGTAGTGCGAGTCCATCGTGTCGGCGTCGACGATGAGGAGGAGGACGAAGCACGCGATCGCGAGTCCGGCCGACGCAATGCCGAGCGGAATCGACCACCAGTACGAGCGGAAGCAGACGAGCTTCGCGAGCGCTGCTGCGACAGCGGCGCGCACTGCGGTCGCAGTCTCTGTCACGCGAGTGATGCAAGAGCGCGGAGGCGGCATGTTGGCATGCAAGTACGCGGGCTTGTCATCCGCGAACGCGTACGCAGTCGCCGCAGCGCCTTGGTGCGAGCGATTGTTCCACCATCTCTTGGCCATCATCGTCGTTGCTGTTGTTGTCGCAATGTGAGCGCGTGCGTGGGGTGGCAAGTCTGCGAATGCGCTTGGTCTTGCTGGTCTTGTTGGTCTTGCTGGTCTTCGTCGAGGAGCAAGTCTGCTGTTGTTGATTGATGATGTGTGCGAAACTCACAGTGGAGCTGTACTGCACGATTCTCTCGCTCAGATGGATGAACCCATCGACAAAGAGGGTATTTCTCAAAACACGGTGTGAGACGCCAACTATGACTGGTTCCAGCTTCTCAAAAATACTTGCTAGCACTATGGAGCTGTCCACTTTCCATTCGCGCACTCGCCCGCTTTTGCCATTCTGGAGCTCAACCTCGACAGTGAAGATTCACTCACAGTCAGGCTCAACAACAAACTCACTCACTCGCTCGACTCACTTTGCAACATCCACGACATCGCTCACGCAAGACACTCGCCAGCATCGCGACCACGCACATTGCACGACAGAAGTCGCTATGGCAAAGACCCTTTTCGCACTCTGCATCACGCCGCTCGCAATCGGAGCAGTGGTGCTGCCGATCGTGTGGTACATCGTCGTGCTGTTCTTCATCGACGCCGACACGATGGACTACCGCTACGCCTTTGTCCCCATGAGCACTGGCACGTACGGCAAGTGGGGCACAGCGATGTTCATCATCATGCCGTTCCTATTCATGTGGGTGCCGATGGGGCTCTGCGTGCTCGGTGACAACAAGCGCGCTGGTCGCTGGATCATCTACATTGGCGCTGTAGCCTACGCCATTCTGCTCATGACCGGCCACCTGCTCGGCGCCGCGCAGACCAGCGAGCGACAAGATGCCAAGGCGCTCTTCGCGACCAAGTTCAACGACGTCTACTGCAGCGCGCGGACGTTCCAAGCGTGCGTGCAAGGCAACGAGCGCGACGTTCTCGCGCTTGTAGGACGCAACAACAGCAACAACAACGCGACGTCAGTGCTACTCAACAAGGAGAACGTCACGACAGCAGCGTTCTCGATCTGGGGGCGCTGTCTCGAGGCGCGACGACAGACACACTCTCGCATCGCAAGTACTCAAACGGAAGATCAAGGGTACTCGACCGTGCCAGTCTACCGACTCCTCGACGACTGCGCGAGCTCGCGCGACATCGATGCGTGGTGCGGTCACTACCAGCTCCAGAACGCGATGCTCTCGCTCGACGAGCACCTCGCACTGCCGTCGCCGTTTGCGTCGAACCCGCACATGTTTGCCACGTACACGGGCGAGTGGGCACGTCGACTGAAGTACACAGACGCGCTTCTTGGCAGCGCCATTGGCTGCACGATGCTCGCTGCGTGGTCGGTCAAAGTCTACGAGGCAATTGGCTGATCAAGACCAAGAGGAGTGCGCTGCTCCCAGTGGCGAGATCGTGTGCTCGTCGCAGTGACCAGTGTACACACGAAGAGCGAGCAAGCAGCAATCGAACCTCGTGGTGTACATGCTGGTGTGGCGACAGCTCTCTTCTCTCGCTGCTCTCTTCTTGCTTGCTCACGCTCCTGCCCACGCACACATCACTTGGCGGTCGTCAAGCCTTCTGGTGGATAGTAGACAGGACCATCACCACCATCCTGTCGATCTCTGTGCCTCGCTCGATCATCGCTTGGAGCCGCCTTCGATCGTTACGCGCTCCGCCCGATATAGGGCACGATGTTCGGTCGAGCCACAACATACGACGAACTGCTGAGCTGGCGACGGCGGTGGCGGTGTTTGAAAGCTCGAGCTGTTGTCGCGGTCGCTCGCGTCGGAGCTGGTGCGCAGCCGTTCGATCGACCGTGCGCGCGCATTCGTGTCGAGGGGCGAGCCTTTGTGCAGCAGTCGTCGCGCAACCAGAGCGATCCGGACCCGAGGAGCTTCATGCGCACCGCGACGCGAGTCCATTGACTGAGTGTTGTCGCAGCAGTAGATCCGCAACGACTGCATCGCTCGCACACCACGCAAAGGCGGTCGTATATTGAGCAACTTCTCGAGGCATCAGCTACTGTGCGGGGAAGCCCGCGGTCTCATGGACGGCGTCGTACCTCGAGAGCCCTCTTCGCACCACCACGACAACGCTCATCTTCTGCCTCTTGAACGAGCGCCGACGCCACCGATCTCTCAAGCGCCACTACCATCGCTGACGCCACGCTCAAGCGAGCCGACCTCAATGCCACAGCCCAGTGAGTTCGTGCACGGCGATGCGAACTCGACAGACTACCATCTCCCAAGCGCAGTTGAGGATCGCGTGTCCGAGTCACAGACGTCGCGTTCAACACCGACACGAGATGCCAGTAAGCGCCTTACGCTTCTCCAACTCGCGCCAGAGTCACCGAGTCACGCGTCGCAGTCAGTGCTTGGGACAGCCAGCAGTAGTCCCAGACTCCATCCTGACACTGGCAACCAAGGCGGCAAGTCGCGCAGTTCAGCCCTTGAAGCGCTATCTGCGAACGACAATGACAGCAGTCGTAGCAGCGGCGACCACGATGCAGAGACTGCTGCAGGTGAGCCAGAGGAGCAGCAGTCTGTGACCACGAACGTTGGCGGCTGGTGTAGCCCAAGCAAAGTCGGACCCCGAGCGAACGACATCCCGAGCACAAGCGACGAGTCAGACCAACCTGCAGCTTCGTCGGACACGCTGTCGCTGCAGACGGCTCATCCGCGACCGAATGGCAACTCATCGCCGCTGTTGACACGGTCGATCGCATCTGTCGCTGCACTACACAAGCGCGCGTCGTACATTGGCGCACGCGCGCACAAGAAGAGCGCTGCTGCTGATGCGAGCGGCGGGTTCAAGTTTGGGTCCAAGCACCCGCACTTGAACGCTACAGGCGCCGGGAACCCGTCGTACTCGCGCAGTCTCAAGCGATTCCTCACGTCCGGTAGTGGCGCAACGTCGCCGCGCATCCACCCGGCCGCATACAATCCTGGTGACTGCGTAGAAGGCGACGAGGGCGACAGCGCAGAGACTCCGAAACACCGATCACGGGGCAGCTTCACGTCGCCAAAGTACGTCTCGCACCGCAGCAGCGCGTCCAGATTCAGTGCGAGTCGGAATGAAGCTAGCACTGGGCGAGCTCCGCTCGTGCCACAGACAGTCCAGATCGCTGCTGCAACCGGCGTCGAAGGCGCGGCGCCGAGCAGCCACCATCGTGCAGTGTTTGTTCATGCGCAGAAGACAGTGACTGAGATCTTTGGGCAGCCGCAGGAGTCGGTCTGGGTCAAAGCGATCAATCGCGCCATGTTTGTGCTCATTGTGCTCAACTTCGCAGTCATGGCGCTCGAGACGTGCGAGGGGAGGAACTTTGCCGGCTCGGACCCAGGGTTCCCGTACCTCCCAACCGAGCAGACGTACAAAGCGATCGACACAGTCCTGAGCGTGATCTTCTCGCTCGAGCTCATTGGCCGCGTCGCGGCGCAGAAGTGCTCGAAAGCGATCCTGCTCGATCCGTTCACGATCGCAGACTTTGTCGCGCTCGTGCCGTGGTACTGCCAGCTCGTGCTCAACGCTGCCGGCGTCGCGTTCAACGTCGATGAGATGGACGGGCAAGCGCACTCGGTTGCGCTCTTTCGCCTCCTACGCGCCGTGCGTCTTGGGAACGTCCTGCGGCAGCACGACCAGACGCGGATCCTGTACCTCTCGATCCGAGCGAGTCTCCGACCGCTAGGGATCACGATGTTCTTCCTCTTCACGCTCGTGATGCTGCTTGCGACCGCGCTGTTCTACGCCGAGCCGTGCTACAACGTCCGCACGTGCCAGTTCACTGACATCTTCAACTCGGCGTACTTCATCATGGTCACGTACGTCGCTCGTTCATGTGTCTGTATCGTTGTGTCGCGAGATGCCTGACGCTCTAACGCACCTCTGTCTCTCTGTCTCTCTCCTCCGTAGTGTCGCGACTGTTGGCTACGGGAACCAAGTGCCGTCGCTGAACAACTGGGCGTCGGTGGCCGTCACTGGCGTCGCCATGATCTGCGGACAGATGTACTTTGCCATGCCTGTCTTCATCATCGGCAACAACTTCCAGAACACGTACGAGAACTTCCAGTGGAACAACAAGCGCAAGTTCCGGCAGCTCGACGGCACACTCAGTCCCTTCGACGCCCGAGAGCTCCACGCCCACGCAGCCCAGCTCACAACAACGCAGTTCCACTTGCTCGAAGCCTGGCGCGTCGTGCAACTCAACATCCAAAAGATGGTTCGCAAGAGCAAAGCCCCTGACGCTGGGACGAAAGACGGCGCCGCGGCGCAGAAGCAGCGCCTTGCGAAGATCAACGACGTTGCTGCAAAGCTCTTGAGCGTTCATAGCGAAGCGTGCGAGCTCCTCCAAGTGTTTGTGCCGCACAAGAAGAAGCAAGTCGTTGTGAACAGCGAGGTGCAGCAAGACGGCGTCTTTGCGCACATGTACGTGCGCGCACGGCGTGCAATGGCACGCACCAAGACTCGAGACAGTGCTGCGGCTCTCGGCAGCCGCGATGCGAGTGCAATGGCCGAGACACTGCGCGGTCGCCTCTGGCTATTGCTCGAAGTGCCAGACTCGTCGCAGCTCGCGATGGTCGTCAACCGCATCATGGTCGCCTTTGCGCTCTTGAGCATCCTCGTGTTCTGCTGCGAGTCGCTGCCGGAGCTTTCGAGCGCTGGCGTAGACACTGCGGCGTGCCGCCGAGTCGTGCACGAGTACTGCAAGAAGACAGGCTTTGTCGGCACAGCGTGGGACGGACCTGACTCTGGCTGCTACGTGCGCGACGCCAGCGGCGCGGCAGACTTTGCAAAGCGCATCGACTTCACGTGCGCACGCCCTGACGCTGCGCGCAACTGCTACGGCAACGGCTGGAACTTTGGGTCGCTCGACCGAGCGATGCCGACGTGTGCCGATGTGTTTGACGCACCAGGTGTCTCGCTCATCTGCTACCGGCAACAGTGCAACGAGATCGCGACGATCGTCGACATGGGGCCGTACTGGATCTACTACGAGTGGACGTTCGGACTCGCGTTCACGCTCGAGCTCGTGCTGCGCTTCGTTGCGTCGCAGGAGCGCGCACAGCTGCTCCGCGACTTTTACATCACGTTCGACATCCTCTCGGTCGTGCCGTTCTTCGTCGAGGTACAGGCGTGCTGATGCCTCGCTGCGGCTGACTGCGAGAGCTCGACTGAGGCATTGCTCTGTCGGCGCTCTGTGCATCTTCTCTTTGCCTCGTAGGTGATCCAGTACGTCGTACAAGGCGTCGAGCCAACGTATGCGATCGTAGCAACGTCGCCGTCGTTCCTCTCGGTCATTCGCATATTGAAGACGATGCGGATCTTGAAACTCACACGAGTACGCCAGAGCCATGGGGCGTGCGCGCCTGTGACTGTGTCTGTGTGTCGTGCTAACAGATGCCGACCGTGTTCTCGTGCGCTCTCATAGCACTTCAAAGGCACAAAAGTGCTTTCGAGCACAGCCAAGAGCGTGTGGAAGCAGCTCACGATCCCGGTGCGTCACCCATCCACCTATCGGTCGATCAGTGGCTTGCGTTGCATAGTGCCATCGCCAGCAGACCCTCGCTGACATCGATGCCTCTCGTGTGTGTATCACGCTAGATCTTCTTCCTCTTCACGGGATGCATCATCGCTGGCGCGTGCTTCTACGAGATCGAGCGCGGCACGGAGTGCTACGTCGGCCGCGAGTGCATGTGGTGGAACAAGGACGTGCTCACGCCCAAGTTTGCCGATGGCTTGCCAATCGGCAAGCGCATTCTCATCCAAGACCGGCGCAAGTCAACGATCACAGACATGGTCCACTCGACGTGGCTCTCGTACACCACGTACGCTGGCGCTTCGTTGCTGCGGACGTCTTGGCGATGCCGAGATAGCTACTACTACTACTACTGCGCTCTGACACCCTCTCGGTCCTCGCTTGCGCTCGTAGCCTCACAGCAGTTGGATACGGCGATCTCGTGCCGCGAACGTCGATCGGCAAGGTCTTTTGCATCTGCGTCGTGATCATCTCGACGATCTACTCGGCCATGCCTGTCTCGCTCGTCGGGAGCAAGTTCTACGAGCTGTACGAGAAGCACATGGAGAAGATGGTCGTGAAGCGAGTACGTCCCTGTCCTCTCTGCTGCTCGGTGGTGCCCCCTTTGTCAGCACCAGCTAACGACATGCTGTGTTTGCTTTGTTCGCTACCTCCAGGGCGGATCATCGGCGTCCTGGCGCGGCACAAAGCGCAACCTCAAGCCCTTGAACCCTGCCACTGGACTGCCTGCGAATGCACCGACGCCGAGCTCGATCGAGCTGTTCGCGCTGAGCGAGACCGACCTCGAGGTGCTGCACCAGTTCGTGTCCATGAAGCGCACGCTCACGAACCTCCAGCGCAACTTGGACAACTTCAGCTCCGTTGGCATTGACATTCTGCAGCAGCGCAAGAGCTCGAACGCCGGTGAGACGCCGGCGCCGCCACTCGCACTGCGCAAGACCGACAACCTCGAGCAGTCGATCGAGCAAAAGAGCAACGCGATCATGGTGCGTTTGTGCTTTGACTGTGCAGCTCGCGAGCGAGCGAGCGCGAGGCGCTCCTGTACTGTACTGACGCCACTGCGTGTGCCGGGTTGGGACTTGCAGGACACGCTGCTGCAGTTCTCGCTCGTGGTTGAGAAGCTCCAGGACGCACCGGCGACGTACGAAGCGCTCGTGGACGACCCGCTCCAGTCGCTTGCTGTAACCAAAGCCTTCGCTGCGTTCAGGAAGTAGCGTCTCGGAGCACGCGATCGCGCTGCTCATGAGCTGTACACGCCATGGCGAGAGACGGCGGAGACGTAGCACGCGAATGATGATCTACTATCGGTTGGGTGGCTCAGCCTCGCTCCACGAATGAACAAGCGAGCGAGCGCGCGAACGGCATACGAAGTGCGGCGGTCTAACTGCACGTGTGTGTGGGAGGGAGGGGCGGGCGGACGCCTTGAGCGCGCTGTTCCTCTCTTCACACTCTTTCATATTCTCTCCCTCGTACTTGGACGGACAACTGGCGTCGCTGCGACGCTCACAGGGACTCGAGCACCATCTGCGCGCGCGTGTAGAAGTCGTGCTCGTAGTCCACGAGCAGCGGCTGGAGCATGTTGGAGACGTCGATTGCAGTCAAGCGCTCCTGCGGCGCGTGCGCGACCAAGAGGCCGCGAAAGATGTCGTAGATCACAGGCGGGAACGCAATGTCGCGGAAGCAGATCAAGCAGCCCTCTTGTCCGAGACACGGCGGCGATGTGACTTCGCCGTTGGCGTGGTAGAGCAAGTGCGTGAGCCAGTTCGTGTCGTACACGAGCGCGAGGTGGCCCTTTGGATACCCAAAGCACAGCAGTTGGTAGAGCTATCACGAGCCAGCAAGGACAGCCTGTTAGTGCCACTGATGTTGCATCGGACAAACAACACGGTCGACAGCTACAAGGCACACACACACCCATACACACGTGAGGTACGTACCAGAACTCCAGCGGACCACATGTCTGCCGGCGCACCGAGGAAGCCAGGACGCGGCGCAGCGTGCGCATTGTGATGCCGCACTTCGTGAGCGACGTAGAGCGGTTTGAACTTGATCAAGCGGTCGTCCGCGCCTGCGACGCCGTTGTTGTCCATGATCTCCGAGCTCCCAAAGTCAATGATCCGCGCGTTGTGCGTCGCGTCGATCACGACGTTGCACGGGTCAATGTCGAGGTGGCACACGTTCTGCGCGTGCATGTACGCGAGGCCTTTCATGACACTGTCGAAGAGGTAGAGCGCTTCGAGCATCCACGCTTTCGCCAAGAACGCGTTCACGGTCCGCTCCAAGCCTTCGAGCGACGACATCGACTGCACGAGCGCACCGACAGCGAACTTCTTGTACTCGGTGAGCCTCCGCTTTGCGTACATGATGAGACTGCCGTTCGCGGCCCAGTCCATGGCGATGTACTCGTTCACGCCGTCAGAGCAGCACTCCCACTGCGAAAAGTGCGGCGAGTGGTAGATCCCCGCAAAGCCCGGCGGCTGGAGCTGCGCCATCACGCGCACTTCATTGAACACGTCGTCGCGCTGGAGCTCGAGCTGGCCTTTGTCCATGATTTTCACCGCGACGTCGTACGCTGGCGTGTCGTGCAAGCGATGGCGCTGGAAGTACTTGCCGTACTTGACGACACCGCAGCGGCACACGCCAATGTTGGCGCTCTCGTCCTGTGTCTCCTCGGGCGTTGCGAGGAGCTGCTGGTGCCCTGGGTGCAGGAAGCACAGCACGCCGCGCCGGTCTTGGTCCCACGGCAGCAGCAGCACTGGTAGCTGCATTACAAACGGCGGGTACCGTGGCGGCACGCCGCGATGCGTGAACGGCGTGTATCGCGCCACGCCTTGCTGCCGGTTGTATGCAAACTCGACTTGCTGGAGCGCCTCCATCTCTCTCTCACACACTCTGTGTGTGTGTGGGTGTTTGGATGTGCAAAGGTGTCGGCGCCAAGAGCGCGAGGGGATGTAGTGCGAAGGGGGAGGCGGTCGCGAGACGCACACAGCGAGCAGCAGCAGCAGTAGCAGCAGCAGAGACGGCGCTCAAGCTCGTGACTCACTCGCTCGCTCGTCGCTCGGTCAGCTGATTCGCGAGTGACAGCAAGTCTTCCAGAACATTGGTGTGGCACAGTGCTTTGCCACACCATTGCCACACGACATTGCTTTGAATTGAGCGCTGTGCTACGAAAAGGCGCATTTGACAAGCATGAATGTTGGTAGCTCATGTGCTGGTGCTTTGAGCTCCATCCGCTCCGTCGACCGATGACGATGGACCAGATCGACGCCACGCTCGACACTTGGATCCTCCACGACACACTCAACCTATCTCTCAGCGTACACGATGCTCTCTTCGAGCGGAGACTCGCCTCAGTGCTCTGGCAGCACACGCAGCAGCACTCGATCGCTCACGTTCATCACCATGACGCCAAGGTCGCGCTCACCATCGTCCGCTGTGAGCGACTCGATGCTACTGATGCTCGAGCGCGCAGAGAGCGATCCGTCCGAGATGCGCGAACTGCCGAGCGACGAGACGTCCGAGCCGCTCCAGC
>JAASFT010001072.1:0-10125 GCA_023333885.1 Globisporangium parvum
AACCTGGAGTTCGCAGAGAGGCAAGCGCAGACACGCTCGCGGTCCACAGGAGGCACTTGCGTCAGAGCTGGTGAAGCGACCGACTGTGCTGCTCATCGACGCGTCAAGTTTGCTCCAGCTGCGACGCTCGGCTTCGTGAGATGTAGTACAAGGACGCTCGCGCCGACGTCGCTGCTGATGTCGATTGAGCATGATGCCACTTTGACCTGCGTGCGAGCATACGAGGTATCGCGTAGAAGAGGGAACGATCGCATCGCAGCGGACTTGCGAAATCAATAGAGACAAAAACGAGGGACGTTCACGCACGCAAGTCGAGAGGATCGCCCCAAGCGCCGCCACACTGCACCGCCCGCCCTGCTCCTGCTCCAGCTCCAGCTCGCCCGCGCCACTGCCTCGCACTTGCGCACGACACGAGCTCGCATACTACGCTCGAGAGCGAGCGAGCGAACGAGATCTTCCCACACACACCCACACACCCACACGTCCACTTGATCGCTCGATCACACATCGACAAGCTGGCGACTGTAGGCGTCCGTCACAACAACAACAGCAGCAGCAGTAGTGCGTCGCTGACCATGGACGCGACCGAGTCCGAGGTCGATGGGAGCGACCCGATGCAGCTGCTCATTGTCAATCGCCACGAAGCGCGCGAGACGTTCACGCGCTATCGACTGCAAGAGACGCTCATGCTCATGGGCTGTCGCCCCAAAGACGCCGTCGCTGTCACGAAAGAGGTCTTTGCTGTGTTTGACAAGTACGTTGCGAGTCACTCGGTGGCCAGCGCTGCGCAGACGTCGCTAGCTGCAAGCGATGGAGCGCCAGCGAGCGGCGAGCCAGCCGCGCCGACGCCAAGTGACGCGACTGCCGCTACCTCACACAGCGAGAACGACAACGACGATCCACCGCCCACGAGCGCTGGTTCTACTGCTGCTGCTGCTGTTGCGAGTGCAGGACCTCTCGCACTGCCGTGGCACTACTTGCACCAGTGCATCTACTCGTCGCTCGCGCGCTTGGACTACACGAAGCCGCACCACTTGCTCGACTTCCAAGTCGCGAAGGAGATCACCCAGCGCAACCAGTCGTTCGTTGTGCTCCTCGGCGGCACGTCTGGGACGGGGAAATCGACACTAGCGTCGCTCCTCGCCGCGCGTCTGCGGCTCACGACCGTCCTCCCAACGGACTCGGTGCGCCACATCCTCCGCGCGTTCACATCCAAAGCCGAGAACCCATGCGCGTTCGTCTCGACGTACCAAGCAGGCGATGCTCTCAGTCCCGACGACGTCGCTGAGCTCGCAGTCGCCACGGACGGCGTCATGTCGGCGAACCGGCTCCACAAGCGCAAGATCCTGCGCGGGTACAAGCTCCAGAGCGAGCTCGTGCTCGAGAAGCTCGACAAAGTCCTGACGATGTTTGAGAAGCGCAAGCAGTCGCTCGTGGTCGAAGGCGTGCACTTGAACACGGATCAGATGGCAGAGCTCGTGCGGCGCCACCCCAACTGCGTGCCGTTCGTGATCTACATCAGCAACGAGCTCAAGCACCGCGAGCGCTTCGCAGTCCGCGCGCGGCACATGACGATCGATCCGCAAGCGAACAAGTACATTCAGTACTTTGATAACATCCGCATTATCCAGCGCCACTTGTGTAAGTACGCAGACAAGTTCCTCATTCCAAAGATCGACAATACGAACGTCGACCGGAGCATTGCGACGATCCAGTCGACGCTGATCCGCGTGCTGCGGAAGATGGACCGCGGCGGCGAGAAGATCCTGGACGAGAAGATCAACAAGATGGTCCTGCTCTCGCGCGAGCACGAGAACTCGATCAAGAAAGCCTGGAGCAGCAAAGGCGTGCGCAAAGCCATGCGGCCGCTGATCAAGCAAAAGGTCTCCAAGCGCTTGCTGCTCCGGCGGCTCTTGGCCGAGCAGTCAACCGGTGTCTTTGGCGCGACGCACCACGGGGAAGACTCGTCGAGCGAGAGCGACGACGATGCGCGCCACGACGGCGACGCGGACGACGAGCACAATGACGACGACGACGACGACGATGAGCAGACGACTGTTGTTGGGAGTCTCTTTAGTGGCACGACGACGCGCGACCACGCTGCGACAGCAGCTAGCGCAATGCCTGGCGGTGTTGCGACGAGCGCTGGCACTCCTGGCCACGCAAAGCGCGTGTTTCTCGATGAGATCGAAGAGCACGCGGCTGGGAGCAGCGCCAACGCAAAGATGATGCGGTCGCTCTCAGCCGCGATCCGTCAAGCGGCGCTCTGGCGCGCGAGCCAGCCGCTGAGCAACTACGCGGACTGGGAGTCGCTCGCGCCGCCGCGGAGCCCTGAAGTGACGTTCTCGGACGTGATCGAGAGCATCCACGCAACGCCCGACATGCGGCAGCGCTGGAAGGTCGAAGAGCGGCGCAAGTCGTGGATGGCTGGCGATCCGCCCCACCGCCACCACGCGCACGCGCACCACCCCACAAGCAGTAGCGGGAATACCGCCCAAGCGGAGCAGCCCAAGAGCGCTGGCGCCGTCCCGAGCGACCTGCCGTTCCGCACGTACTCGCACAGCCGCACGGCCGCCGATGCGCTTGCACAGCTCCAGCGCTTCCGCCACTCGCAGTCGCTGCAGGACGCAGAGCCGCATCGGTTTGCACAGACGCAACCTTTGCCGCCACGGTCGCACGCGCCAGCGCCATTGCAGCAGCAGCAGCAGCACTCGGTCGGTGCGAATGCAGCTGTGCCACTTGGACGGCGTGCGCGTGGTGTGACGCGCCGCGTGCAGTCGCTGCCAGCGGACGCGCTCGACCTCTCGGGCGTCGACTTTGATCTCGACAGCATCTCAGTCGCAGGCGGGAACGACGACGACGACGTGGACGACGACGACCGCGTCTCGCTCACGTCTTCGCACCACGATGGCTGTACGTCTGGTGTCCTCTGTGACGTGTGTGGCGCGCTCTGTCTAGGATTGTGAACCGGTCGCTAACTGTCTCTCGTTGCGCGCTGCGGACCTGTCTATAGGCATATCGCCACTCGACCACGACGACACGGACAGCCACTTTGAAGTGAGCTCGCAGAGCTCGAACGAGTGAACGAGTGAGAGAAAGAGAGAGAGAGTTCGTGAGCGTCGCGCCAGAGGGCGTCTCGCTGTATTGCGTGTGTGTGCATGTGTAGCGACAGACAGAGAGCAGCAGGAGATACGAAATGCCCAGGTGCCTGAACAGCAGCAGCAGTCGGTGTCGTCCAGCTGGCAGGGAACAGGTCACGAAGCAAAGTGGAGCCATGTGTCGTTGACTGCGCCACACGAGCGGTACACCATCGAGCGATTCGATTTTGTAATAGCACATCGCTCCGATCTGTCGACCGTCGCGTGCATCCGAGGATCAAGTGCATTCGAAAGTTCTGACGACTTTGCTCTATCCAAATCCAACGTGTCTGCCCCTTCGCGACCTCTCAGAGCACAAGTGAAATTTCCGACATCTGTCCTCGACAGGCAACCTGCACTGGGCATTCACTCACTGACAGACACGGCAACGACCGCGCGGGACGACAGCAGCACCCGCGATCAGCTCCCTCCTCCTCCGCCGCGTCCTCCTCCTCCTCCTCCGAACGTCCGCCTCGCTGCTCGTCACACGCGCAGCTCAACGCACACAACACGCGCGCTTGAGCGACGGCTCCCTCTCTCTCGCGCGCTCTCTCTCTCCCTTTGCTCGCTTCCCCTCGTTCGAGCAAGCGCACTCCCGACGCTGATCCATCGATCCATCGATCCACAGCTCACAAACCACTCGATGCACATGCCAGGCGAGAGCGAGTACGCGCCCAAGCGCATGGACGCCATTAAACTCGCAAAGGCGTCCAAGTGGGAAGAGCTCAAGAGGCTCGTGGACGCCGAGCCGCTCACGGCGCAGCAAGTCGACTCGTACGGCATGCTCCCACTGCACTGGGCGTGCACCGAGCCGCACTCGATTAGCGAGACGGTGCTCATGAGCTTACTCAAAGCGTTTCCGCACGGCGCGCGGGCCGTGAACACGGCCGAGATGCTCCCGCTCCAGATCGCGATCAAAGCGCAAGCCAAGATCGAGTGGCTCCAAGCGCTGCTCGCGTCGTACCCGGACGCAGTGCTCAAGAAAGCGCCGTCCGGCGAGCACGCTGTGCAGCTCGCGCGCAAGTCGAACCTCCCTGCGCGGTCCGTGAAGCTCCTGGAAGAGATGTTCCACCACGTGTGCGAAAAGGCCGGGTACTCCACCGACCAGCTCGGCTACGACGACATGCAGCAACACCAGTCGGACTACGACCGCGTGCCAGCACCGCCGCAGTCCCAGTCGCAGGTCTTGCGTGGCAGCAGTGGGTATACGAATGCAAAAGCGCCGTCGCGCCGGACCAGCGGACCCGACAGCTTCAAGACCCGCGCGCTCTCGGATACGGACTTCCAGCTCCAGCACGTGGACTCGTTCCGGACGACTGGTGCATCGAGCAGCATGAGCGCTATGAACAGCAGCAGCCACGGATCGCAGCGCTCGACTGCACAGCAGCAGCAGCAGCAGCAGCAGCAGTACCAGCCAAACTCGCGGCTCTCGAGCCGTGCAGTCGTGTCGCTCCCGCCGCGCTGGACGATCGCACCGAGCTGCTACATCTGCTCCCAGAAGTTCGGTCCGTTCCACAAGAAGCGGCACCACTGCCGGAATTGCGGCCAGTCGATCTGCAGTGACCACTCGGCGCGCGAGCGCATGCGCTTGCCGCACTACGGACTCAATGACCGCCACCGCGTGTGCACAGTCTGCCACGACGTGCTCCGGAACGCGAGTCGCCAGAGCCAGCAGCAGCAACAGCAAGCGCCAGCGCAGCAGCCGCGCTTTGTCCCAGCGCACATGGCACCAGCACGACGATCGGATGAAGCAGCGCAGCGCATGCCGGAGAGCATGCACGCACCGCAGCAGCTCGAGCGCCACGTGTCTGCGCCTGCGCGCGCAAACATGGAGTCTGGGTCGTACCATGGCATCCACGACCAAGTCGCGAGCTTGCAGAAGCAAGTGTCGCTGCTCATGGAGGAGAAAGAGCTCGCCGAGTCGCAGCTGCGCGCACAAGCCGAGCTGCTTGGTGAAGCGCTCGACCCGGAGCGGTTGACGAACTTGAGCCGAAGAGAGAGCCGCAATGGTCGTGACCGCCTCAACTCGTATCCGCTCAAGCTCGGGTCGTCGTTCAATGGCTCAAGTGCTGCTGGTGCGAGCACGAGCGAAGTCCCGACGCTGCTTACTGGTGGCTACGGTCAGATGTACGGCTCGTACGAGAGCAGCCGCGGCATGCCGCGTACAAACAGCAGTAGCAGCTTCACGCGCGGCCGCGAAGTCGACATTGATCGCTCAAGCGACGTCCCACGAACGACAGCACAGGCGGAACCAAAGCGACCGATTGCAAGTGAGCCACCGAGTGTTGCTGCGGTCCAAGACGGGTTTGCGCACTTGGCAGTTGCAGTCGAGACGACGTACGACGCGCAGTCGGACGGTGAGCGACCGACGGAGGGCTTTGGCGACCTCCACGACGCAGACGGCGACGACGACGATGACGACGCTGACAGCGAGCCGCCGCAAGAGTTTGCTGAGATCGAAGACGACGACGACGATGAAGACGAGTACGGGACGTTGCCAGAGATCGACGTGATGGTGAACCTCGGACTGTCGATGATGGAGCGCGGACTCGCAAGCGCCGCAGTCCAAGCGTTTGTGCGCGCAGTCGACATGTGTCCGAACGACGCGACGCTGCACTCGTACCTCGGCCGCGCGTACTACGCGGACGACAACTTGGACGACGCAGTCGTAGCGATCTCGCGGTCGCTCGAGCTCGAGCCGTCGGCGACGAACTCGACGCTCTTGGGCAAGATCTTGTTTGAGAAGGGCGACCACGAGAAGGCGATCGAAGCGTACCAGAAGTCGCTCGAGATCCAACAGGCGAAGGACGAGTGAGTGCGTGCGTGCATCGTGCGCTCTGGAGGGTGACGCCAGTGCGTCCTGCACGAGGACGGACGACGAAGGACGACCGATGGAGGCAGATCGAGGGTGATTGATGATGATGAAGGCGCGAGGTGCGCACTAGCGTACGAATGGATGGATATGAATCGGTCGCCCCCAGTCCGTTGGTCCGTTGGTTCGTTGGTTGATTGGTTGTCGTCGAGGGAGCTGCTGGTTGGGAGCTGCTCGCCCTCGAAGCAGACTGTCCATCGTTACGTGAGCTCTTCGAGTGCGCCGAGACGACGTCAGACGTTCTCATGAGTCCACATCTGGAGATCTCCTGGACGCACCAGCGCCTCGTGCGCGTGTGAGGTCGACTGCGCGCGCTCGCACACGCGAGTCGAGAGGACCGTGTCGAGGCGATCGATCGCTCGTGGCTGCGAACCGGTTGCTCGCAGCCATTGAGACGCAACGTTCTCTGGCGACGACGACGATGAAGACGACGACGACGACGGCGACGGTAGTGACAGCGACGACGAAGGCTCTACTGGCACAGCAGCGATAGGCGTCATCACGCCGGTCAAGCGCGCATTTGAAACTCTATCGTGCAAGCTCATGTCATGAACAGACTGTGTTGCTCATGAACTCTTGTCACGCTCGACCACAAGCGCGAGGTCTTGCGCATGAATGCACGACCTCGACCGGCTTGATCCGCTCGTGATCCACTGCGCGACAGCGACACACGCATTGCGGTCCGAACGCGCGCGTTGGAGGAGACGCATCTAGTCCAGGAGCTACTGGACTTGGAGTTCATCGACGAGATGGCAAACAACCACGCCCACCTCTCCGACACGGTCAAGCAAGTCGCAGAGCGCAGCCCAAGCAGGGACGCAAAGCGCTCGAGAAGCATATCAACGAGATCCCGAAGGAGCTGGAGAACGCTTGCGGACCGCTAGAACGAGATCAAGACGAACGTCGTGCTCTTTGCGAGCACCATTCATGCTTTGCACCCATGAATGATGTTCGAAAACTCTGTGGACCACTTGAAATTGTGCGATAGGTTCGAACGAACTTGTAAGGGTTTGAAAATTCAAATGCTGATGCGTGTCGTGCATCTTTCAACTACTTCGACTTGTGCAGTAGTGCTGCGCGAGTATGAGCTCTGCGACCACCAGCAGCAGCAGTAACAGCAACACAGTGCAGTGCGAGATGGAGCACCATGTCACAAACACGCAGACTCGACGGAACTTACGAGCGACCGGAGTCGGTCACATGCAGCCGATTCCGGCCGTGCACCATGTGGCACGGATTTCAACGATTAAGGATCACTGCCGGGCCGACGGATTTATCGTCGAAGCACTGCTTGACGTGTAGCTGCTCGACCATGGCGTGTTATTGCTGTGTGTGCTGCAGTTCATCGTTCGTCTTGACTTGCTGCTGATGAATCTCGTCGTCTCGCGGTGGTTGCTCTTGCCCCTTCTGGGGTCGGCACAGCGGTGCTGGTCGTGGCAAGCCGAAGAGCGAGCGCACGCCGAGCAGGTAGATGTTGCGAGAAGCGTTTGCGTCTCGCTCCCACGTCACTTGGCAGTGACTGCAGTGCAGCACGTTTCGAGACGGAGTCGATTGCCACACGCCATGTTTGTTCGGTGCTGCGAGCTCGACAGGCTTGAGTGTGCAAAAGCAGCGCGAGTCAGCCGTGTGTTCCTCGTTCGCGCCGTTGATGGACTGGATGCCAGAGCAGCAGCGACTCGTCCGGAACTCGTCGACGTGGACGACAGTGGCTCGTTCCGCTAGCGCCATTGGGATGCCGAGGACTGGCGCCTTTGGGTGTCCTCGCACTCGATCTTTGTTGTTCCAGTCGCCCATGGCGAACACACGCGCTTGTCCTTGTCAGGCACAATGCGCGCCGCGAGGTCGTGCAGAGCCGTGCGTGTAAAGCGTTGCTGTGCGAAGCGCCACTTGCGAAATCCTGGCTTCGCACTGATCTACATGAGCCGATCGAAGAGTGGCCAGAGTGTCACCTTCAAAACCTCAGTCTTGGACGCCGTCTTGAACGACGGCACGCTCGCGATCAACTTCGCATACTCGGAATTGCGCTTGCGCAAGTTGGTGTAGCAGAATGATGTGTTGTGCATGCGTACCAGATGCCTGTATTCACGCGTAGAGACCTGGTGTGTCTCGCCATCTGCACCGTCGCGGTGGCGCACGTAGCGCTTACGCCGACGCCTGCGTTTCTTCTTGCGCATCGGATTGGTTGGTCTTTGGTGCGTGGCGGTCGCGGTCAATGCGAGCTGCTCGAGCTTCTTCTAGACATACTTCACCTGCTTGTGATGCCTCTTGTCTCTCTTGATCCGCTGCTGCGTCTGCGCCATGATCGTCCGCGATGTATGCGATTCAAGCCGTTGCTGCGCCACCTCTTGTGCTCGTTGCGCTGTGGTGCTGGCAGGTTGTACGCACCTTTGAACGTCGTCACGAGCGCTCGAGCGCCTGGATTGACACCGATCACGAAACTTGGTTTGTAGTCTGCTGGTGGCTTGAGCGTCTTCATGCTCACTTGGTCCTCGTAGTCGTCATCAGCGGAGCGAGGTCGCAAGATGGGCTCCGACTCGCTCGTGCCGTTCGGCGTGAGGTTGTGAGCTAAGCGACGCTGAGACGTTTCAAAGCGCTTCACATTGAACACACACCGCCTTACATCGTCGCGTCTAGTGTCGATCTCTTTCAGGCGCTCTTTGACAGTTCGGCCGCGGAGAGCGAGGAATTTGCCCTTGTTCTCGTTGATCTCGGCCGAAACGTTCGTGTCGATGCCAATGTGCGCTGGCACGAACGGCGCAGGCAGCTCCGGCAGTTGCGACGAGGAACGCCTTCACACGTCAATGGATATTGCATTCCAGATGTTTGCGTGTGCACGTCGCCATCTATCGAGGTAATGCATTGGTCGATTGGTGGTAGTGGGCGAGCTCGCTGACGCTTTCGCAAAAGCTCCGATCCGTGTTGTCATGTGCGCGAGCACACAAGATATCGCATCCGACGTTGATGCCGATGTATTATTGACCGGAACCACGATATCATGACCGCCAACGGCTTCGGGAAGTCTCTACACACAAAGCCCCTGTATGTCTACGACGACATCGTGACACTGCGACTTTGCGCTCGTGTCGAGCGATGGTAAAGTGTGGCACGCGTGTACCCATCCTGACATGGGAGGTGGCGCGAGAGCTGTCTGGACACCAGAAGAAGATGAATCGTTGCTCCTGGCATGCTCGACTTCCGACTTGTGGTACAAAGTCGAGCACCGATCGCAACAGCGTTCACGATCGGCGATCAAGCAACGCTTTCGCGCGGTGGTCGCGCGAGATCTGGGCAGCTCACCGTTCTAAGCGTCAATCGAGAACTCACTGCTCCACGTCTATCTCAACGGTACAGCACCACCGCCGATTGACTACCTCGTGCCACTCAAGGATCTCGAGCCAGCGCCGCTCGACAACCTCATGCCACGGATGGCGCCACTGTCGCCAATGGAGACGAGTGGCTTGCAGCAGCACATACATGCGTTCTACAACGGGACTTTCTGAGATCCGATGCCTTGTGGGCTCGCAATCGCTACTAAGGTCGCTAGTAACGAAATGTACATGCGAACAGCATTCACGTTTTGCACCCAAGAACGGTGTCCTCTTTGCGAACAGCATTCACGCTTTATACCCAAGAATTGTGTTCTCTAACAGCATTAGAATGTTGTTCGGGTATTGGACAATGTATGATTGATGTGTGTAAAAGGGAAAGGGAAAGCACTGTCGCTTCATGACAGCGATTCGACATGTTGCTTGCAAATACTAACGAAGATTAATGCAGTCAAGCATTGGACGTTTGATCTACAAGATATTTCAAACGTCTCGTCAACCACTTTTATGCCAAAGTATCCGACAAAACGAACTTAGCCTAGCCGCACCCAAGAATGGTGTATAGGACAATGTACGATTCGACAGTTATATTTACAACGCGATACCATATTACAAACGTCTCATGAACCACTGCTTTTCTCAGCGAACAGCCACAAAATGTCTTGCTCCTGCTCCATAATGTCTTGCTCCTGCTACACATCAGTTTGTTGCGGACCACTTGCGGTACAAAATCGATTCTTGACGAGGATGTCCAATAGGGATGTCCAGCTACTTGCGGACGCCGTTTCGT
>JAASFT010001073.1:0-10113 GCA_023333885.1 Globisporangium parvum
GCAGCGGCGTGTCAATCGGACAGTCAGATGACACATGCGCAGGCAGTGCGCTGGTGTCCCGCCACTCGCTGGAATCCTCCACCCCACTGCAGCAGATGGATTGGCTCGCGTGCGCTCGCTATCCTTCACGATCGCCCACTCACTACCGGCTATCTATCGATATCAATCGCTCGCTCGCTCGCTCGCTTGAGGTGCCCGGTCGCTACGTGCTCTACGTGGTGCTCGAGAGCTCGAGAGCTCGAAAGCCTCGTTGCGCCGTGCAAGGGCGAGGTCCACCGACCTTGGCACTGCGACTCGCCTCCTCCATCTCACGCACAGCACAGCTCCTTCCACTCCCGCGCGCACAGACTCTCTCGCTCGCCATGGTCTCCACGTCGTTCACTGCTGCTGCGCTCGCCGTCGCTTCAAGCGTCGACGCGCACGGCACGCGCGCCAAGCCCGGACTCAAGTTCACCAGCTCCTGCATCGAAGACGATCACGGCTCCTGCTACGGAGGCGAGCATTGCGCCAGCGCCGAGCGCAACATCCAAGTGCAAGTTCCGTCGCACCTAAGTGACTTCGCTTCCGTCTTGTCGCTCAATTGGAGACACTTTGTTAGTCGATTACCGAATAGTGAGGAGCTGGAATCAATCACCTCGTTTTGATAGAGACGAAAGCGAGGGCGTCATTTCAATCCCAATCGAGCAGCGATCATGGAGGCAACAAGCTCGAGCAGCAGCAGTGGCGATGGTCGCGTCCATGACGGACGCGTGACGCAGACGCGCGACCACTTGCGCGTGCTGCCTGCATCTGCGAACTGGTACTGCTCCAAGGTGCGCACTTCGCTGTACAGTCAGTGATGCAATCGGCGCGTTCGCGCATCTGCAGATCGCGCATCGGAGCGTGGCGCACTCGTGTCGCGCCAACTCACACTCACTCCATCGCCCACCTCGAATGATCTGCTTAGGTCTGCGACTGGAGCTACAGTGATACACTCGGCTTGCTCGTTGCATTCGGCGCCAAGGACAGCGTCTTTGTGTACCAGGTGCGCTATGAGTGTTTGTATGACGCACTAGCTCACGCGCAGTCAAGAGCGGTCGTCGCTGATGCTTCCTATCACTGGTCGATAGATCGCGCTGGACGACAGCAGCAGCAGCAACAGCGCGCATGGCACCAAGCAGCAGCAGCAGCCGCATCCTCGCGCAGCCACCACTAGCGACAGCAGCGCTTTGCACTTCGTCGCGCACCTCACGCGCAGTCGAAAGGACCAGCGCGTGACTGCGCTGCAGTTCGTCTCTGGCGCGAATGGCGCGCTCGAGCTCCTCATTGGCGGCGAAGAAGGGAGCGTGCAGGTGTGGGACGTCGCAACGCGTGCGCTCGTGGAGCAGCAGCGCAAGCACAGCGGTGTTGAGGTCATGGCTGTGACTGCGCTCGACTCGGCACTCGTCGTCGCAGGCGACCGCCAGGGCCGCATCAGTGTCTGGAAGCGCAGCGAGTACGTCGGCCGTGACCAGTGGATCTACGCTCGATAGCGATACACTAACGGATCGATTGGTCTGTCTGTGTGTGCGTGTGGCTAGAGAGAGCGTGGCGCTCGTGACGCCAGTCGCAAGCGACGGCGTGTTTGCAATGGCCATGGCGCCGCACGACCGAGCGCTCGTCGCAGTTGGCTACCGCAGCGGCGTGCTCTGCATTATCGATGTGCTCCAAGGCGCAGTGCGCTATCGCCTTGAAGGGCACGACCAAGAGGTCCAGTGTGTCGTGTGGCGCGCGCCAGTGGCGACATCCGCCGACGCGAGTCATGACGGCGGCGCTAGTGTGCTCCTCGCGTCGTCGTCGCGCGACCGGACAATCAAAGTCTGGCGCGTCCTCGCAGCTGACGCGCCGCGGCTCGAGCAGCAACTCACACTGCCCAAGCCCAAACAGGCGTCGTCGTACAGCCAGTCGAAGCGACTGTGGCTCCCGATTGCATGGAGCTACGCCAACAACAGCAGTGCTTCGTCCGAGTCAACCCCGAAGCAGCAGCAGTCGCTTCGGCTCTGGTCCGGCTCGTTCGATGGCAACTTGTTTGCGTGGGAGTGGGTCGCATCCCCGCCTCCCACTGCCTCTGGCTCGAGTGCTTCGAAGCCACCGGCGTGCAAGCCGATCGTGGTCAAGAACGGACACAGCCGTCTACTGTTCAACATCGTAGCGCTTGGGCCGTCCGTGGTGCGCGCACCAGTCGCTGCGTCAGTGCGACTCCCGTCGCTCCTCACGATGTCGCTCGACCGCGACGTCCGCATCTGGAGCGAGAGCGCACCAGCTGCTCCAGCGCCGTCGCTCGTGTGCCGCAACGCGCTCAGTGGTCTCGGCGGGTACGTCTACAGCGTTGCGTACAACGCCGACACTGACGTCATCGCAGCAGGCGTTGGGGACCAGACGATTCGGCTCTGGCGCTTAGCAACGTCGTCGTCCTCAAAGCGCAGCAGCAGCAGTGCGTACGACGTCGAGCTACTGTGGAAAGGGCTGCAGAGCAAAGTCACGTGCGTCGCGTGGAGTCCATTTGAGCGCGCAGTACTGGCGTTTGGGACCGATGACGGCCATGTCGGTGTCGTAGACGTCGCGTCGAAGAAGACGGTTCGATTCAAGTCGCGCCATTCGAGCGCTGTGCAGTTGCTGCAGTGGCGCATCACGCCGCAGGCACCGACCGCAGGAGCAGCAACGTCAGCGACTGCGAGCAGTAGCAGCAGTGCGAGTGCGTTTGTCGAAGCGATGCAAGCGCTCGAGAGCGCACAAGCCGATGGTCAGAGCCTCGAAGACGCGTTGCAAGCGCAAGCGAGCAGTGGCACGAGCAATCAGTCGTCCCAGTCGCTCGAGCTCCGACTGTGGAGTCAAGATGTGAAAGCGGCGCAAGTCCTCGAGTCGAACCCAGCAAAGCCGGATGCTCCATCGCGTGTGCTACCGCAGCGCGCGTGCTCGGCGTTTGCGTGGACTGTCCGTGGCGATCGCGTCGCACTCGGTCGCGACTCGGGCGCCGTCGAGATCTTTGCCAGTAGCTCTGCTGGTGCAGCAGGAGCCGCAGCAGATCTCAAGTCACTGCAGCTCTGCCACGAGCACGAGCAGCGTGTCGTGTGTCTTGCGTGGAGCGCAGACGGCACGACGCTTGCGAGTGCGAGCCAGGACGGCAAGATCGTTGTCGCTTGCGTCGACCATGAGCCAGCGAGTGCGCTGCGCACGCGCGTCCTCACTGGCCACACGAGTGCGATCACGCATCTCCAGTGGCGTGAGTCGATGCTCGCATCGAGCTCGATCGACGGTACTGTTCAGGTGTGGGACGCACTGACCGGCGCGCGCGTGAGCTGCTTTCAGCACCACGCCGGACGCGTGCTCTCAGTTGACTGGATCGACGCATTCACGCTCGTGAGTGGCGGCGACGACCAGACGATCCGTGTCTGGGACTATCGCTCACAGCCGACAGCGCCTTCGACGCAGTCTACGACAGCGACAGTGACAGCGGCGAACGATCAGCGTCGTAGCATTGCGAGCACCGCTGCTGGTGCGGTACTGACTGGCAATCGACCGCAGACACCAGTCGCCAGTGTCGCTGACAGTAGTATCAGTGCAGCGACGAAGCTGGCTGCTGGCAGTAGCGGCAACAAGACGAAGCGCAAGGTCAAGACCCGAGTCTTCCACACTAACGCGCCAGTCGCAGTCGACGACGCAGTGCAACGCTGCCGCGACTTGCTTGCGTCAAGACAGACCGCCACTAGTCCAGATGCTCTTCCTGAGCCACAGCTGCCGTTCGCAGCGCAGCTCACGGTGGAAGCACAGGCGTACGCGCGAGAACAAGACTGGGAGCACACTGCGCAGGTGTATCTGCTCCAGGGCAATGTCGCCGACGCACTGCGCGTCGTGGCGAAAGAAGGCGCGCTGACTGCGTCGTGGCTCGCACTTGCACCAATGGCCGGCGTCGCGGTCTGGCGCGAGCTCACGAACGTCTATGCGCAGCAGCTGGAGGCTCAAGGCGACAAGCGGAGTGCCGGTGCGACTGTCTGCGCTTGCTTGGCGTGATGAAGTGCATGTCTACAGTCGACTAGCTAACACTGTTGTGACGACGTTGCTGCTGCATAGCGCTGCACTATCTCGGCATTGGCAAGACCCGTGCTGCTGTCAAGGCGTTCACGAGCGGTCACGCGTACGCTGAAGCGCTTGCGCTCGTGCAAACGCGGCTCGGACTCCACGATCCGTTGCTGCAATCGACGCTGCTCGCCTACGCAGCGCATCTGGACGCCCATCAGCGCTACAGCGAAGCGGCGCAGATGCTCCTGAGTGTCGGAACTGCGTCGGCATCGGCGCGTGCAGTCAGTGCGCTCGTCAAGACTGGCACTGGCGAAGCGCTTGCGACGGCACTCGACGTCCTCGAAGCGCTCGCTCGTCCAAGCGAGGCAGCACCCAATGGCAACGACGACGACTGGTCTGTCCCCAGCACTGTCGTGCACGACATCGTACGCGCGTCGCTGCAGACGAGTGACTATGCGCTCGCAGCGCGTGCGAGTGCGTTCATCGGAACCGTCGTGTCGTCGTCGTCGCTGCGCGCGCCGCCGTCGCTGCCAGTCCCAGCGATAGCATCACGCTTGACGCAGTGCTTCCTTAGAGTCGTCCATGAGCTCGCACGTCATGGCTTTGGTGCGCCATCGATGCAGAGCGCGGCGACAGCTGCTGTGAGTGACGAGCTGACACTGCAGTCGCCACTTCCAGTAGACGTCCCAGACGACGCGCGAGCGTTCGTGACGTACTTGATCACGCACAGCAAGTGCAGCTACAGCGATGCGCTCCTGCCGTCACTGACTACATCCAGTGACCGCCAAGCGCAGAGCCAGCGTCTGTGGACTGCGCTCTTGACGCATTGCCAAGCGCACAGGTTCTGGTTTGGCGCCGCACTGGAAGACGACGTGCTCGCAGCGCAGGAGCTGCTCATGGACAAGGGCTACTTTGCGCATTTGGTCCACACTGCGCCTGGCCACGCGCGTACTGGCGACCATCACTTGACGGCAATGCCGACGATCTTGCAAGTCAGCCACGTCGTGCTCCAGCTGCTGCTCGATCTTGTCTGTGGCTACTTGCTCAGCGCCTTGGAGCGCGTGCGCGACGCTCTCGAGGCGGCAGCACAGGCAGCAACGCGCCATCGTAGTTCCGCACGCACTGGAGCAGCAGCATCTTTGCTCGCAGACCAGCAGTTCGTCAGTCTCGTGGCGCTTGTCTTTCCGAGTGGATTCATCGACGTGGATGCGCCGCCTCGGATCGGCGAGCTCGCTGTCGAAGCCGACGACGCCCGAGCGTTCTGGCAAGCGTGTCTGCTGTTCCAGTGCGAAGCCGCTGTCGCTGTCGCCGAGACGCAAGGCAGTGGTGGCGATGGCACGCGCCGCGAGGAGCTGGAGCGATTGCTGAGCGACAAACTCGCAGTCGTGCTTGTGGAGAACGGAGCCAAGGCAACTGACGCGACTTCCGAGGACGCGCCGGATGAGCCGATGCAAGCGCGCGAAGAGAGGATGCAAGCTGATCTACGCACGCGTGTCCAGGCGCTGCGCTCGGGGTCTGAAGCGGCCTCTGGGGTCCATGGAGGCGTCGGACGCAACGAGGACGAGAACTGAGGTCGCTAACTCGAGACTGCGGCTACTCTCAACACATAAGCAAGCAAGGCGACATAGTAGATAGAGAGAGCAAACCAGGCAGGACTCGATGGTGCGATCAACGAGAGCTGCGGAGACCCCGTGAGTCTTGCATGGATCCATTGCGCTCTGTGCTGTCATCCAAGGTCCCGCTGCTGTCAGTACGAGTGCTGCTGCTGCGGACTGAGCAGTTCTTTCCCGGGACTGTGGAGTCCTGCACCCGAGCCTGTGAGTGCCGCCTCGAGCTCTTCGAACGCCTGCTTCTGGAGATGCTGCGTGTTGCGCAGACGCTGGATGAGGTCGAGCTCCTTGCGCTCCATCTCTTGGACTTCAAGCTCGCGCTGTCGAATGAGCTCTTCTTCAGCACGGATCTTCTCCGTCGCGCGCTCTTTCGTGAGCTTCTCGATCTCCTGTTTGTGCATCAGCTTCTTGGTCTTGAGCACCTCCTTCTGTGTCGCGACTTCGTCCTTGCGCCGGATCGCGTCCATGAGTTCCTCTTTCTTCTTGCGCTCCGTGAGCTCTTTCCACTTCTGCTTTTCCTCTTTGAGCAGCTGCGCTTCGGAGCGCCGCGCGTCCGTGATCAGCTGCCCCATCTCTTTCTTCTTCTGGATGCTGTCGATGCTCAAGACGAGCTCGCGCTTGACGCTGATCGACGCCTGGAGCTCTTTCTGAGCGAGCTGCGCCAACTCGCGCAGCTCGGCGTGCGATCTGTCGTTGGTCTCGCGCACGCGCAACAGCTCAGCTGTGCGCTTGCGCGTCTGCTCGATTTTCTTGCGCGCCTTCTTCTCCTCAGCATCGAGCAGTGCGAGGCGGTTCCGGAGCAGTAGTGCGTCCTTTGACGCTTCTTGGCGTCGCTAGAGGCATCAGTACGTTCAACGATGGACCCATGAACCAGTCAGCCTCCGAGTCGAGTGCGTAGTTCGCACAGTCCTCTCCTCGGCCAACGCAAGCGAGCGGCCAAGAGTTCACGAACCTGCTTGGCTTCAATCAGCTTGCTGCACTTCGGTCCGTCCATACTCGTTGGTGCTGCCGGTGCTCGTGAGCAAGTGCTCGGGTTCTCTCGCTCACTCGCTCTGATGCGAATGATGAGCACGTCTTGCTGTCTTGTTGCTGCAACATGCTATAAATGAAGCCATCAAAATCCAAATGTAGCCATGACGTTGATTGGTTGAAATTTCGCGCTTCGCTTCTCATAAGTACGACTCGTTTAAGTTTAGTTGGCCAGTTGGCCAACTTTGGCCAACTTATTGTTGGCCAGACACGGCCATATTGTTCAAATAATTTATAGTAACTACACAATACGTGACTACATTGCGAGATTCGACATACTTACACGCCAAGTGGTTGGCACCAATATTTTCCTGTCTGAATCTAAGTGTAATTGTTATTGTAAAAATTAAATAATCCATTTGTTGTCTTGCAATATGCACATCGACCAATTATTGAACGGCCAATGTTTATTGTCTAGGAAAGATCTCGTTGTTACACAACAACAACAACGACCAAAAGAAGAACGCCGCCACGCCTCGACACCACGACGCACGTTCAGCAAAGTCAAAGTTTGGTGCAAGTGGCAAGTTTCAAACAGGACTTGGCTCGAAAAGCTTGCCACTTCGCGTGCTTGTGTACCACCCATTTTATGTGATACATACAATAATATACAATATTGAACACGTATAGCCAAACCGACTATACATGTATTATATCATCCGATACACTTTCATCAATCATTCTATATAATATACGGCAAACCTCCTGTACTATACACACCGTATAGTTCGCATATTGAAAGTAAAGCGCCAGCAGACGTATACTTCAGCAATATATACGTCTTTCGTTGCTACTTAAATGTAGCCATCAATACCCAAATGTAGCCATGAGGTTGGTTGAAAATTTGAAATTGCATCTTTTTGGCCAATCTGATCATGCCTACACATCAGTGACCTGACTAGTTGTTGCATTCGGCCTTGCAAACAGCGCGTTCAGATAGTGATGATATCAAGATCGTTGTTCTGAACAAATCCTTTGAAGTAATTGTGCCCTTTCCGATGTCAGTGGTCGCGTACTTCAGAGAAGGAGATCGGTACGCGTCACCAACATTATGTCACGATCAAAACTGCTGTTTGCGGGCCAAATACAAAACTAGTCACATCTGGCTATAGATGTATTCACAATCACAAGACTTTACTGCTCACTCTAGACGGGCTGTCAAAGGATGAGTTAAACTATGGAAACCCAGCACACCATCTCTAGCTGCTTCTTGCTTGTAGTAACAGCTTCGAGCCGGTCGTGAAATCTTGCCTTCCGTGAATGAGGTTCCATATAGTTTTTCACCCTCAAGTCAACATGGAATCGACATACCCGCACGCGTGTCGCAACTCGTCGTTCGTGGCTATGCTGGCGGCATCGTCGCGACTGTAGACAGCTGTATGTACGTCGCAGTGGCGCACCATATTCTCGGATATTTCCAGCGCTAAGCAAGTGAGCGAGTGCACGCTCAAACAGCGCTATACGACCAGCAGATGGTCAATTCATAGCGATCTTCTGCGTGTCCGAGTCAGCGCATATTGCTGTTTTACTCACTTATAAGCTCCTCGACAACGACGCGACATCGTTGATAGCGAGCATACAAGCGCACACGCGAGTATAGGTCGGCACAGCAGCACAAAATCGAGTGAGTTCTCTCGCGTAAGGGCTGGCATCAGAACCAGCGCTAAAACTAAGCTGGCTGCGCGTATGCCAAAACGTAGCGAAGAATTGAATCGTCATCACATCGAGGACGCAGCCTCAGCGATTATTTCTCCGGCATAGCGTATGCCGGAGAAATAATCGCTATGGCTGCACTTCAACATATTACACAAGTCAAGTATCAAGTCATTCTCGAATGCGAAAGAACAGCGCGATAGAAGCAGAGGCATGATGAGCTGAGCGACATTCTGGTGAGATCGACTAATTGAGTACATCGTGGGCGCTCTCCAAAACATGCAGCGTCGAAAGCCCACAAACATTATAAATATCGCTGATGTGAAGACTCATGTCACCCTACATTTGCGATATTCATGGAAGAATTTCAGTAGCGCTTCGACATGCGCGTTGTGGAGGTGCGAAAGGGGGTGCGACAGACCAAGGTAGAAGCCGAGAGCGAGGATCGTCGATCGGCGTTCAGGTGAACAGAGTGTCCAAGCGATACAGGTCTCGAAGTTTGCTACCTTGACGTTGAACCAGCCGACCGAACTCTACGAGTGCATCGCTAAAACGATTGCAAATGCAATGATGAAGTACGAATGTAAGCTCCAAGTTAAGGCAATACATGCGCAAGACAGTCAAGGCGAGACGTGTTTTTGAAACATGTTAAATGCAGAATCGACACCAATTTGTCATTCAACCTCACCCGATAATAGCAGTGACATCTGTGTCTCCATTGGGTTCCTCTTCTAAGTCGACTTCAAGACGCGCTCGATCACACATGTAAACACCGAAAACGGGTGTGTCTGATAGTTGAGTAGGAAACGATTTGTTTGTTTTGTCATCGATGGCAAAAGCGCTTCAAAGTGCGAGTGGTATTGGCTTTGGTGACTGTGCGCGCTGCAAGTCGTAATGATACCACCAGCTTCGACATCTTTGGGTTGGTGGATATCGTGCTCGATATGTGCCAAACGTCCATTTTTTGCAGCTTGGTCATTTGTGCAAGATATCGCTCCCATTGGAGTACGAAGATAGACGGACGCCTTGGTCCAAGATTAGTCTACAATGAACACGCGGACGTCGAGGTTCATCGAGCCTCGCACAGGGCTCGTTTCGGCGACCATTTACATCCGCCTTGCCCAGTGACTTACGATTGCTTTATGTACTGAGTATTTTTTGCACGCGCTGACATGTACATATTGGTGGTGGTCGTGTGTGGTCCATCTCGACCTGTGTCGTCAACGCCGCGACGTTGTGCGAGTATTTGATGATTTTGATAACGTTGGAATCCTTGTTGCCTTGGAGAAAAGATGTAATCCTGTTTTAACGCGCCTTGGCGCTGCCTGGGTTGACCTAAATGACTTCCCTCGCTTGACATGGTGAACACCTCGGAATAGCGCTCCGATGGAGTTACGACTGTGCATTGGCTAATTACGTACACGCCACACTCGCACACGCTGGTCTTGAGCTCGAGTTGAGCATCAGTGTAGCGTGGGACGGGTTCTTGTTGTCGGTGAGTGTAATCATTTTGGTCTCGGTTTTGGGAAAAGGCCGGGTCTTATACTCTTATTGTCCTCTCTATCGGTCCAAGTGTGGGTGACGCGCATTTTGGCCGAAACAGATGGTCCGATCATTGCGTGTTGGCGTTGTTGCCCCGTGATAGTCGCAAACGTGCGCTGTCCAACGTATGGGCTCGCGATCGAATTGGGGTGGTGAAAACGTGGAAGCGAATGTGTAGCTCTGTGCTGGTCTCAAAAGTACGATATCGCAGCGTTCTTTCGGGCGGTTGTCGAAGTTCTTA